>VYZQ01054430.1:0-22685 GCA_013400655.1 Mystacornis crossleyi | reverse complement strand
GGAGATTTCCCAATTTAACAGAAAAAAACATTTTGAATGAACAGAAATCTTTTTGCAAGATCATAATTTGTGCAACAGAAAATAACTCAAAAAAAAAGACAAGATTTTTTTTCAATTTCAGAATATGTAGTAATGTTTTAAAATGCAGAAGTGTTTTACTCTTTTCTTGGTTTCATGCCAAACTATTGTTTTAATTTTTTTTGTATGTGTTAATAACTTATCAACCAAACTAATGCTAAAAAGCATATGATGGAAGAGGCGACATCATTAATTTACTAATATTTTGTTCCTAAGAAATAATGAAAGCTGACCTTATTGATTTCTAAACATATATAAATAAACTTAAATAGAATGAAGCTACATTATGTCACACTGTGTGTCTGTAACACCAGGGCATATTACTGACATATTATTAATCATATAATTAGTATCTAGAGAATAAAGTTCTGTTGCAACAATATTTAAAAATTAGTCCTTAATAAAAAAATAAACAGAATAAGAGGCACTAGTCTCTCTTGTGTAACAAGATCAATTGTGTACTTGAAGGAAGGGTGATGCCCTGGTCACTGAAAGCATTTTGAAGACCTCATGGGACAGGTCTGTTTTGTCTGACTGTGCTACTGGCTAGTGCCAGGTCCTTCATTACACTACTCTTTCCCCCCCCCAGCCTATTTTCTCACTTTTGTTTTCTGCCTGCAGTATTTAGCTTTTCTTCCCTTTGAGACTCTCTTTCACTACTCACTTATGCAACCAGCAACCTGTAAAGGTGCTTTGGGTTGGAGCTGCAACCAAAGGACATGTGAATAACTTCGGTAAAAGCTGTGTTTTGGATCTGCCCCATCCTTGTTTTAGGGCTCTTGCATGAACCTCTGGCATTCCCTGTGCTCTTAAAATCAGGGAAATTGTGCCTGTTGAGATTAATGGATAAAAAGCATACCATTTGTCTGACTTATAAAGCACCACAATTCTGTGGTGCTTGCGTATTTGTATTACATTTGTTTAGTATTCTACTAAATTCTAATATTACATTTGTTTAGTATTCTACTAAAAAAAGTAATTTAAAGCAATTGAATAGAATAAAAAATTTAAAGTCTGTCTTGGTTTCAGTATTTTTCCCTTTTCCATCCTCGAGTCACTAAAATAAACTTGAAAAACCCCAAGGTAGCAAAGAAACGGAAATATTGCCACTAAATAAGAACTGCTTAAAAAATTATGGCAAAGCGGTATCAGTAGCTGTGAGTTCTTATTTTGCTCAAAAAGCTAATACATTTTTAGTGGGGAGGGATATAAACAGACTGCAGTATACAAGTTGTTATTAGCCGAAGAAAATGAAAAACTAAAATAATGCAACCTGGAAATTACATATCAGCTTCTGTGAAAACCTGAAAATTTATTAGGGTGTCTCCTGTGATGGAGATATCTGAACTTTTAAAATTTTCACTTAAATCAGGGGTAGCTGTGAAGAAGGGGGGTTTAGCAAAGACATTAAAAAGAGCACTACCCATTACCGTGTTAAAAAAGAGATGTATTTGATACTCATTTCGCAGAAGGTTCTTGATAGCCCTCTCACTCTTTTCCTGTTTACCACAGATACAAAATCTTCTATTTGCCTCCAAGTCTATTCTGTGTCTGGCAGCTGCCCATTCGACACCCGCTTATCACCAAATCTCACCTCTCTGCACAAGTGAAGTGAAGGTGAAGTTAAGCTCCTGGAAAGCCCTGAGCCCGAGCAACAGGGGACAAGGAGAAGGGGACCAGGGTCATCTGAGAGAGTAGAGGCTTCTTGATTCCAAAGGTAAAGTTCATCCATATTCAATGTGCTATTAATGGGCTCACTGTGGCAACTGGGGGGCCTGCAGCAGCTACCTCTCTCTTGATACCCTCCACAAAACTGCTTTTTCAGTTTGACTGTTCTGCTGAGTGATGTGGAGAGGGGAGAAAATGGAAAATGCTGTGTCCTGGTTGGGAGCTGTTAAAGGTATTAATGGTGTGAGGGTCTGAAGTAGAACATCTCCAGTCTCTGTTCAGCCCAGGAAAAACGCTTGAATTTTGCCAGAAGTAGATGCTTTATATCTGAATCTAGAGTTGTGTATCTCTACATATCTATTTCCATACTTAGAAATCTATCTATCTATAACACAGTATTCATTATTTTTGGAGTATTTTTTGGTTTTGATAGTTGAATCTACAAACTGCTTTTAAGAAGTCCTTGACAGGCAATTAAGAAACGTGAGCCAGTGCTGCAGGACTTTGTTGCAGCTTGTCAGTTTCACACATCAAAAGCATTAGCAGGAAATATTTTCTACCTGTTGCTTGTTGCTGCAAGAAGAGCCATTCTCTAGTGACTCGATAGCTCAATATTTAAAGGCTTATGCCTTATAAAAAGTTAAAATTAACAATGCAGATGTCCTAGCTACAGCTAAGAGCTCAGTACAGTAGAGAATTACACTATTGATACAGCATGGCTTTTCTCTCGTTATTTGTTATTTCTGAACAAGGCATTCTGTGGGGTTGAGTGCTGTATCTGTAAAAGTTTTCTCTGCATTGCACATACCAGTTGAAACAGTGCCCCAAGAAAAGCTGAGGCAGGTCAGTGAGGCATGAGCAGCATCCATACCTGGAGCAGAGGATGGACACTGACACTCCTCTGGGCTGTATATACAGATCGTTCTGTTCCCCCCACAAGCGGCACAGCCAGGCAAGAAGGGGTGAATTGTGATTCCTTCCTATGAATGCAAAAGGTTTTCACTGCTCTCTCTCTTTTTGTATGCCCAGGCAGTAATCTTTAATTCAGGAGAACACATCCTCCACTTCCATAGAATGAATCACTTCCATTCATATTACTGCTTCATCTTAACAGCAGTGATTATCACAAATTATTCTTCCCTCCTGGAAACTCTGTGTCTTTGAAGCTCTTTCTAGATGTGGTCAACCTGTAAGTAGGTGCAACACAGGTGCAGCACAGCATAAACTTTCAAATGTCTTAGCAGTGAAAAACCAAACCCTTTTGAAAGAATCATTAGCACTTAAAATGTGAACACTCAAGTCTGGAAACCCAATCCTCTTTTATAGGGGTCATGAACTGACATCTGAAACAGTAAAAAAGTTGGCTAAAGCACTGACTCACTCTTGGAGAACGTCAGATTATTTTACTATTTTGAGGTTGCCTTCATTGCAATTCTTCAGAAACGAGAGAGGGGAAATCCTCTCGCTAAAGTTTTGGTTTTCTCTACACTAGAAAACTGAAGTTGGACAGAACAGGCAGGAGCACTAAACTGCTGTGTTGTAGCAAAAGGCACAGCCAACCTGCTCACCGGCTGCCCTGGAGCTCGGTGGCAACCCAGAGCTTGGCACTGCAAGTGTTGCTGTGCAGCCCTGTGAACTTCTTGTTGCTTCAGAGTCTTTTGTATGCAATCCTGGACCAACCCATGGAAAAGCAGCTTGCATGTCTCTGCACTCTGTGCCAGTACCTAGCCCTGATCAGCTCTGCTAAAAATGAGGTTATGCTGCTGGGTGACAGCTTCTTCAGGCAAAACACTTTTATGAGGGTCTTTATGCTACAAGCAAAAAGCTCCCCACCCCAGGGAGGACAAGAAAATTGAAATCCTTAGATCAGATGCAGGATTTGTAATTTTTATCATTATGACTCTTCAGAGACCTGAATTTTCCCCTGTCACTGTAATGATGAGGGGCTGGTCCACTAGCACTAAAGCAGTTTCAGGAAAACAGAGAGCATCCCAGTGCTCACACTTACACATGTATAGGAACAATCAGCAGGCTGCAGGGCAGCCCTTTGGGTGGTACAGCTGTTCTTGTCCAGCCAGTCAGACCAACATTGCATTTTGTAGCCTGGAGCCTGACCCACAGGCTCAACACAGCGCAGACAGAGGCAGAAGCCACCATGGGAGTGCTGAGCTAGGGCAGCCAGACATTTTTAAGCCTTTCTCTTTCCTGCACAGGTACCTGAGATGAATCCCACCAGCCAGTTCCTTGGCACAACAGAATATGACTATGGATACGATGAAAACACTGCTCCGTGCAACGAAGAAAACAACTTTCTCAGGTTTAAATCCCTCTTTCTACCAATTCTTTACTGCCTTGTGTTTGTCTTCTGCCTCCTGGGAAACTCCTTGGTCCTCTGGGTTCTCCTGACCAGGAAAAGGCTGACAACAATGACTGACATCTGCCTGCTGAACCTCGCAGCCTCTGATCTCCTCTTTGTTGTGCCTCTCCCTTTCCAAGCCCACTACGCTTCAGACCAGTGGGTTTTTGGCAATGCCATGTGCAAGATAATGACTGGCATTTACTACACAGGTTTTTACAGCAGTATTTTCTTTATCACCCTCATGAGCGTAGACAGGTACATAGCAATTGTCCATGCTGTCTATGCCATGAGGATACGGACGGCCACTTGTGGCATAATTATCAGTTTAATCCTGTGGCTGGTGGCAGGTTTGGCTTCTGTACCCAACATCATGTTCAGCCAGGAGCTGGAGATCGAGCAGGCTTTGCAGTGTGTCCCCACATACCCACCAGGTGACAATACCTGGAAGGTAGCTTCTCAGTTTGCAGCCAATATCTTGGGCCTCTTGATTCCCTTCAGCATCCTCGTTTGCTGCTACACTCAGATACTAAAAAACCTGCAAAAATGCAAAAACCGTAACAAGGTCAAGGCGATCAAGATGATCTTCATCATCGTCATTGTTTTCTTCCTCTTCTGGACTCCCTTCAATGTCGCGCTGTTCCTCGACTCTCTGCAGAGCCTGCACATCATCAATGACTGCCAGGCGAGCTCCCAGATAGCGCTGGCCCTGCAGCTGACAGAAACCATCTCCTTCATCCACTGCTGCCTGAACCCCATCATCTACGCCTTCGCTGGTGTGACATTCAAGGCCCATCTTAAAGGACTCCTTCAGTCCTGTGGCCGTGTCCTCTCCAGCCCTGCCAGAGGTGCTGGGGCTGGACAGTCGTTTTCGGCACCCACCCAGCTCTCTGGCTGGTCTGACAGTGCAGGGGCCCTGTGAACCCACCTGAGCCTCCTTCTGCTGGTGTGAGGGGCTGGCTGAAGGTCTGCTGTGGTCCTGGAGGTTGTACCATGTGTGCAGCATCCCCTGGCAGATGCAGTATGCCTGTGCCTGCTGTTGGGATACACTGCGAACTGCCACATAAGGAGTTGTGACATTGGTTTCCCCAGAGAACCGGTGCATTTGTAAAATGGTGACCATATGTTGCCACAGAATAATTTTTAGTTAAGTTTTAGAGCTCCTCTAATACACTTCAGCAAGCAGGCTGCTTCCTCTAGTATGTGTTTTCCCTCTGACAAAAGCATCGCTTCTGCCTCACTCCCAAGTATGCTCTGCCTTGTGGAAGCTGAATCCCTGCATCCCTGGGACACGTGTGCGGCACCCCTCTGGAAAGTGGGGAAGGGGACAGGCATAGGACTGCTTCACGTTGTAAGGAGGGAATCACCTCAGCCACTGTCACCATTTCCCCTTTGCTTCAGCTCCCAGATGAAAAAGCCCCTCAGGACTCTGTTTGTTGTGGGATAGTCCCAGGGGCACAGCCCTGGAATCCTTGGAACTGCTGCTGCCCAGAGCAGCCTTTGGTAGTGATGCCTCCAAAAATAACAAAGCAATGGCTCCAGGTGTCCCTATAGCGGTCACTCATGGAGGCTTCACACTTGAAAACGTCCTCAGAGCAGGTGGGGGGGGTCTGCAGCACCTCTGGAGCTGTGGGACCTCCAACTTTGTGCCTCCAGCGCTCGCTGCTAAATGTAACCATCACAAAATGGCCTGTAGCAAAGTAGACTCTGTCTCTTTTCCCAAATGTCTTCATCTTCTGCCATTTTATAAATGCTGTCTTTGAATAAACATTAGCTACACCTTTTTTGTCCTGGTTCTTGAAAGTCTGTCTAATGACTCACATGCCTCGATTAGGATAAGGAAACTTTGGTTTTGCTTATTTTTGAGTGGGTATCATGTAAAATATATCTGACGAAATTGAGAGGCACCCTGAATCTCTTCAGCAAAGTAAGTCTTATCTCCAGTTTCCTGCTGAGGAAGCTTTGCTCTCCAAATCCCAGTAAAGATTCATGGGGAAAAAACAGCATTTATATTGAGGTAGTATTACTGCAAACACATTTTTAAAAGTTAATCAAGAGAACATGTGAAATCAGGGAAAACACAACCTAGATATTGCCAAAGATTTTATTTTTTAGGGTAATAAAAATTTAAAATATTTTCCTAATTCTACCTTTCCTTCTGAAAATATAATTGCATGTTTTCATACTTCCTAAAAACGTAAAAAAAAAAATTTTAACCTCGGTGCCAAAGTATTATTGTGAGAACTACCAGAAAGAGACACAAATACATCCAGCATCACCCCAAGCACTTGTACACAGCAGAGCACCCAACAGCATTGTGCATCTTCTCTAAATATGAAATTTTATTTTTAATGGGTTGAACCACAAGAATTTATGCTACTCTTATACGTGATGGAAAGAATCTATGGAGACACTAAGCAATGTTCAAAAATTTTTGCACTTGTATGCACTGAAAGAGTTCTGGATAAGAGAACTACTTTCACAGGATAATAGTAACGAGCTGGTAGGGCCATTTCTTCAATTAGACTTTTTTTTAGACAGAAACTTGTCAACAACAATCTACTTTACTCTGCAGGTGTAATAATCTTGGAATAAAGCAGGTAGCAGATGCACTGTTTCCTCAGTTTCAAGGGTTCTGACACACAGTAAAATTGGTAAAAAGAAATATTGCAGTCTACTCATAACAAGTTAGTTTTCATGTGCTTGTCATGTGGTTGTTGTCATGAGGTGTTGCCATGAGGTGTTGTCAGCTTGCCATGAGGTGTTGTCAGCTTGCCATGAGGTATTGTCAGCTGTAAATACCACTGAAAAAGCACCAAGGAACATTCAGATGTGATGTCACCAGGATTTCCTGGGCCTGGGTGTGATACTGTGACTATATATGCCAAAATATACAGCTCAATTTTGTTCCACTGAATTAGTGGAAAGGTGATCACTATTCAGAAGAGGATGGAATAAGGAAATTATTGATGTTTGTAGAACAGATATTTTAATGAGGTGTTGCACATCTAAAGCAATTTTTGTTTCTCCGGAGACCAAACTGTATTGAAACCACTGATTTCAGATTGTCAGTTAAACTACTGAGTGCCACTTTTCACATTTAGTAACATTTCCCTACCTAGTTCTGAAGTGCGTGTGTTCTGAAGGGCTCGAACTTTCCAGCTATTGATTTTCATCCAACACGTTTCACAGTACTCCATTTTTCTGTTTCATGTTTCTCTGTCCTTCAGTAGCATGATGCCTGTGACACTGTGACCTTATCCAGGTCTGACCTTTTTCTACTCCAAGGCCTCTTGGCCATCTGCAATGAAAGATCCAAACGTGCACATCCTCAAAAACCTCCCAGACCTTTAAAATAAATGAAGTATACTAATGCTGTGCAAAGCACTGCAAAGGAGTACTGAGAGTTAGAAAAGAAAAATAATACTGCGTATTGTGGTGCTGTTGGTGATTCCTCACGGCTTTTCTCCAACCTATGATTGCCAAGGTCAGAGCTTTCAGAGTGTTCCTCAGTTCTATTGACTTATCATGAGACAACCCAAACTTATTAAGGTGTGAGACTGAATTTTAGATGTCCTCCATTTGGCCCACCCCCCAGGCTAGGGTCGTGAGAGATCTAATTGGATGACGGCTTCCGGGAGATCAAAAATGTGAACTGGAAATATCATTCTACAGGAAGAAAAGTTCCTGAAATTGAAGTTCTGTCTACTCAGGAGCAGTAGTGGCAGGTTGTGCATACTCTGGCTCTCTATGTTTTTGACTCCATGAAGCTCCCCACCTTCTGTAAGGAAAAGCACCTGGTGTAAGAGCAGGGAAAAGTGCGGGCTCGTTCTGGATTTGCCCTTGGCATCTAGCAGGTATAGAGGTCTGTGATCTAGCTAAGGGACTATGCCCTCCTAATGGGAATAGCTGACAGAAGGACAAGGAAAACAACCCACAGAAGTTGTAGAAAACATCTACTCTTCCTTGCTTCTTCCACTTCTAAGGGAGAAAACCAGATGTTGATTTCTGACTAAGTACTGGTGTTTCACTTACCCAACCCTCTTCAAGATCTCTCACTAGCTCTCATTTAAGACGCTTAAGCAGTATGACAAGGGAGAATCAACCCATAGAAACCATGTGTTGAAACAATGACAGAAATCCTGCAATACTTCAGGATGATACAGCTTTGAGAAAAAAATCACAATAAACTTCCTCTTGTAATACTAAATTACTCCATCTAATCTTAGTGAGTTTGGGACACCATGAGTGTATGCCTCCAAAGAGCTGGAAAATTTCTTTACAGTCCTACCAGGTGTTCTTTACTGCCCATTAGATACTGAGGGCAGTGGTTTCCAGGCAACCCACCACTGCCAGCCCCAGGCACCTTTACAGTATCATCACACAGACAGTCTGCTTCCAAGACACAAACCTGTGAGGTCAGAAAACCATCCTGTGCTCAGGATAAACAGCAGCTGAGAGCTGTGACTATCAGCTCATAGGGCTGCTGGTTCTCGACCTAGCTCAGATGCACCTGTAACTGAACAATATGAACACATTTCTCCCCTTATTACAACCTGTGCACCAAAATGTTCTTAGGACTGGCTATTGGAGAGTCCCTCAGGTTCTCCAGCAGCTCAGGAACATGGATATGAGTAGTCAGTTACAGCAGGGGCATGGGAGATATGAAGAACCCTCAACCTTTGCAGATGGAATGGAATATTTCTGACAAAACCAAGCACAGGTTCTCTAAAAAGAATATCAATAAGAAAGAATATCAAAAATAAAAAATATCAATAACAGCTGTTATATGGTAGAAGATGGAATTGTAGGGTGGAAGATCATCTCATCTCTTGGCAGAAGGTATAAACATGAAGTTATGCCTGGGCACTGCTCTTAATTCCAGGAGCTGCTTTAGTCCCCTCCAACTTAGAAATTTCAACGCACTCTAATGTATTTTTGATCTTTCAGTTTCCTTGTCTCTTTTTCGTTTCCCTGGATCACTTCCTTTAGCACAGACTTCCCAATCCTAAGGACTACTTCCTCTGTTTTAGGAGCCTCTAGACCCTTGGTTTGTTTTCCAGTGTAAACATGCTGGAGAATAAGTCTGTGCCTTTGCCTTTGCCCCTAATCCTTTCCTTACTGCACCCCTCTTTGCTTCTCCATATCAGCCTGTCAGGTTGTTGGCTCTCAAAAGCTGGGGCTGAACAAAGTTGCCCTATGTGGAAGGCTGGTGAGGGAAATAGAAGCTGGTGAATTCTTTTAGCCTATCTCCAGTTCAAAATGATAAAAATTTCTTGAAATAACTTACTGTATCTTCTTGGTATTGTCTTGTGAAATATTCAATGAAAATTACCTCTTGTTACAGGGGAATCTGATAAGGGGGAGATTTCCGTAACCTTGTAAATGGAGACGCTGTTTCCCAAGTGTCTTCTGTAGCCTTGTGACCCAGTAACATGGAGNAGCACACAGTCACCCCATGACAAGTTGGTATTGCTATTGCTGGATCACTGGCCGTGTGCTGAGTGTGCAAGGCCTCAGGGCTGATGTTTGCCAGCCTGGCTTTGTCTGAACCCATTGTGACCTGCCCAAAGCTTTGTTTTTGCTTGTTTTAGCTGTAACAGCAGTTCTTCTGAGTAAGTGGCTATATTTAATTTGTCCTACTTTTGCTTACCTTTTGGGGCACAGCCACAGTTTTTATACAGATAGTAGTAAAAAGTAGCTATTCTTTCTAACATGATGCTGCAACGAAGAAAAATACAGTCTGAGTATGACAGCAGAGGCCTTGAGAAGTAGGGAAAGAGCAAGAGGTGTAGAAAGACCATTTCATGAGGGACTAGCTGGCTGAATAAATGTAACTATTTATTGTTTTGGATGACATATTACTAGCAATAGTATCATATTTTGTTGTTGTTGCTTCTGCTCAGAAATATTCATGTATTTGTTACTTTTTCCTCTTGTTTTCCTTTTTTTTCCTGAGATATTTAGATCCAGACTAATAACGATTGTGGGATTAAGGAGCTAAAAAGTTCAGTTACATTAAAAATAAATCACTTGGTTTCTGTGTAAAGTGTTTCATTTCTGCCCACCATGAACATTACATTTGCCCTACAGGTGAGGTCAACCAGGCAGCATTGGACACCTTGGTAGACAGACTGGGTTGTGGCATTGCAAATTTATGAGGTACAGCAGCCCTTTGGGGAAACCCAAAAGAGGTGTGAGAGAGTCAGTGTGCCTCACCCTGAGGTGTGTGTATGATAATCAGTTAAAAGCCAGGTTCTGTCACGTTTGAGATCCACCACTGAATCCAGTAGGGCAGGACACAGTACTAATTGGGAATTTCCATAATATTTCCCAGGGCTTGACATCAGAGTTAAAAAGATCCAGGTAAGAAGTATGTATTACCTCCTTCTCTTATTTAAGCTCAAGTTGTAAAGAAGGATACTCTTAATAGCCAAAGTCAATGACATTTCTCATTTGTGGCCACACACTGTAACTATTTGTAGTCCTTACACTAGAATCCTGGTTAGAGTAAAACACCTCACACCATCTTTTGCCTCATACCTTGTGTGGGTTTTGCTCTTCTTAATTAGAAAGAGGTTATAACCAAAACACATTATCCAGTGCAAGCCCCAAATGAATTAATAAATCAACCCAGAAGTGAGATATAAAACTTTCTGCGGTTTGCAATTTCTGCTGAAATGACCTCATAACACCACTGAGTTACAAAGTGTGCCTAACTTTAACTTCCTTTAAGAACCTGAAAATCTCAGAGGTCTGCTCACCACTCTGGTGGCCCTTGGATGACTTCTGTGCCCAACTGCTTGCTCTCTCTCTCTCTCTGTCAGCAGTTCCTTCCCTTCTCTTGACCCGGCGAAGATAGTGAGGTGTCCTCTCTCATCCATCCCAGAGCACTCCAGTGTCAGCTGGTCAGTCTGTCTCTCCCCCTAGTGGGTCATCCCCGTCTCTTCTTTCACACTGATTCTCAAGCTAGCTGACAAACTGTTTACACTTGTCACAGCTCTCTGACACAGCTTCTCCAGGTTGTGGCTGATGTCCAGAGCCTTTGGCCCTAATTTTTTTAAGCTTCTTTCTCAGGGAGAGAAGGTTATATTTCAGGAGAGATTCCCTGATTTCAAGTTAAAAAATCACAGGCTTGGGGGGCTTAGACTTCCCTGACAGTCTTTTCAGTGAAATATGTAGAGGTAGGAAAGACAGAAGTGCCAGTGGTGAGCACTGTGTAAGCATTTAATGTTTAATGCATTTAACGTATGAACAACTAGGAGACAAGAAATGGTCCCTGGACAGTGTGAAAAACAGTAATAGACAGTGAACTTCTCCAATATCCAGTAGTATTGAAAACAGTGTGACTTGACGAAGTCTTGTAAAACAGAGCACCAGTGTACAAGATTAACTCCCCCCAAAACCACACAAGTGATAGTTTGGTTTTGAGATTTCAGGTGAAACCAAGTGCACTTTAGGCAATGAAAATACTTTTTTTTTTTGCTAAGATTCATGTAAGTCTTTATGTGGGCCTTTATCTCAGCATATCTTAGTACAATGAAGGCAGAAGTATCAGCTTTCCTTTAAATTATCTTCCTCATACAGCTTCTTAGTTGAAGTTATTTTTATCACTTACTGGAGGCTTGCTTGCATCTTAACACTTACACAATCTTTCCAAGAAGAATGACAAGCTACTTCGCATGTGCTAAATGTAAAACCACTCCTGCAACGTGATCTGAGAGCTTCACAAATACAGATGAGCTTGGTTTCCCATCACTCTTGCTAACACTGATAGGGTTTTGCACAGTGGCAAAAACAGCCTATCCACAGCCATTCAAGTGACAGAGCAGGTGTAAAATGTCTCCCTTGTGACAGAGCTGTAAGCTAGCTCTTCCATTCCCATTATGAGACAGCAATTAGTACTGCCTTAAAACAAACAAAAAAAAAGTAGCGATGGAGGATGCAATAAAGTTTAGTGTACCACAGTACAGAAAATACCACTGTCATCCTCTTTTGCTGAGGATGGAAAGGAGTTTGAAGTCTGTAGTACCACAGACTCTTTGTGTGGTTAGTTTGCTGTGGATGGTGAAAAAAGTTTTGATTACTTATCTGAGGCCCTGTGTTTTCTTCTATTCTCTCCATAGAAGTTACGAAGGAAGTGGTGTGTCCACCCCACAAATAAAACTTGTCAGAAGACGACTAAGTTCAGATTCATTATATGTGTAAGTTGGTGTAGTGTGGCTACCAAGCTGGTTTCAGGCTGCTGGACTTTCCATGGGGAGTTTTCTCAAAAATGCAGCAGGGTCTCCCAGGTAGGTGCACAGGCCGAGTCCGAGGCCAGTCTCTCAGAAGACTGAAGACTATTTGGAGCCATTTCAGTCTTTTGGGTTCAGTTTCACTGAGCAGTCCTGCAGATACCTGAGAAGAAAAATCAGGGAAGATTTGCATTTCAGAGATGCCAAGTCCTGTGCCACAAATACTACTGGAATCTGCAATCTTATCACAAGTTTCATCAAGAGAGTTATACACTTAGAGCTGATTCTATCCTACCCACCCTAAAGTGAGTAATTCTAGCACGCAAGCAGCTTCCTTTTTACTTACACTAAGATTTTCATAGTTAGCCTCTGCTGTTATGTTCCTCGTGTTCCAAGACTCAGTGTGAAGATCAAGAACCAGCAGCTACAACAGATGAGGACCCTGCTCCAGCATAGCACTTTGCTTTGGAGAAAAAGAGTTTACAAACCAGGTTCCACAAATTAGTGGATGCTTGCAAAATGGACATAATTGTATTGCTTCATCTCATAAATGTGGTAAGAACGCAAATAGG
Organism: Mystacornis crossleyi; assembly: GCA_013400655.1. NCBI lineage: Eukaryota > Metazoa > Chordata > Aves > Passeriformes > Timaliidae > Mystacornis > Mystacornis crossleyi. The sequence continues at coordinate 9,774 of VYZQ01054430.1, read as the reverse complement.
GTAATAACTGTGAAGGACTGAGATATTAGCCTTACAGAACTAGAGACACGATCATGAGGGAAAAGCAAAATTCTACAGTCCGAGAAGAGCCTGCGTAGTGTATGTTAAATAGGGCCTGGTCCTGCACCGTAGTGAAATGCAATAAAGAGAACCCCAAATAACCAGTCCCTCAGCTGGGAGAGTGCCTTCAGCAAACTGAACCAAGCATTGTGATGGTGCACTGAGCACCACGATGTTTGTACAGAGAGGTTAACGTGAAGGGCAGATTGCACTGACATGTCCTTGTGTAGTTCTTCTGTGAATAATGCAGAATATCTTAAGAATATGTAGGACTCCCAGTTTATGTACATCTCTCTTGTCAAGTCTTACTCCTCCAAAGGCTCTGTGAAGTGCCCTAAAGCTGTAAAGAAGGACTGTGACACCTGAGCAGCTAATGAGGCAACTTGCATAGGCCATCCACAGAAACAGTTTTACTTTTACGTATCTTCTTCCTACCCCTCCTAAAACACAGTTCTAGAATACCTGCATGGGTATGAGGATGTAGGGGAAGAGGAGGACAGGCTTTGCAGCCTTACTTCTGTGCCATGATAGGTAGCACATACAGTTTTCATGGGCATGAGCGGAGTACAGTCTTCATAGTGCCATAAAAAATCTGCTCCTGCTTCTGGGTGCATCACCACTCGGACCGGTCTTTAGATCTATTTTAGATCTATTCCTCCTCAGCAATGGAAGTAGACAGCATTGTCAGGCTCACCTGCTAAAAATCACCTCAGCCCAAATGAGCAGCAAAACAAAAATATTTGACTTGATGTTTTTCCATAATGGTTTCTTGTCACCAAAAGCCCCGAAGACCTCATTCAGGTTGCCTGAAACAGTTTATCACAGTCGGCTGTCTACCCTGAACTCGCTGCCTGGACTGTTTAGATCAGTAAAGAGAGGTCCCTCCACAAGGTGATTAATTCCAGCCTAAGGTGGAGTAACTTAAAACAGTTTGTCACCCTCTGCAAATACCTACCTCTGTCCCTTGGCTAGAGAGAGAGCCCTTAGATTAGCTCGCCAACTACCAGCTAAGGGTGGGAGAGACAACTCCTACAGCCTACAAGTTCCAGTTTGAAGGAGTTGGGAATTACATACTAACAGACCTTGCAAAGGCCTGCTTTGTTCTCCTCCTTGTGCTCGACCAAAGTTGCCACATGCCCACCCCTGTAAGCTTGAAGACAGTCAGCAAAATGTCTGACGAGGGCTGTTGTGGGTGAGGGTGCTCAAGAGGAGTCCGCAGCATAGGTCTCATGAAGATATTTATTGAACTCCTCTTTTAGCACAAAAGATATACTTCATTCAATGTCATCATAAAAAGGGCAGGCTGAAGCACACTGGAGCGACAGGAAAGCAACTCCCTCAGAATGCACCTTCCCTCATGCTGTCCTGCTTTGCCTGAAATTCTTGAACAGGCTTTGACTCAGGGAGTGAAGTCAGCATTTCTCCTTCCATGGAAAGCCTAGAACATGAGATGAACTGCAAGGCAATCACTTATCTTTGCTGTGGCCTTACTGGCATATAGCTGAAGACCAGTCATTTCTATTTAAGTAACTGTAGTGGTTTGATTCGCATTTTCCCCTTTCTGTGAAATAGGAACAGGGAGGAACACAAAGCAGGCACCAAACTTTAAAGAATATAATGAAGTTTATTACTACAACTAAAAGTAAAATGGAATAAACAGGAATTAAAGCAAATTAACCCCCTGTTTCTCCAGCACCTCCTCCATCCACCTATAATATGAAGACACAAACTTTAAATCAATTCAGCCAGTTTGCCCCTCTATAAAAATCTTGTGTCAGTTCATTGAGTGAGAGAAGTTTCTTTTGCTCAGCTATGGAACTTTTCCACACGAACAATGTTCTCATGGCATCCACGTCACAGCACGACCGCCATCTGGGGTGGTTTTCTGTTGACATGTGAGGGTCCCTTTCCTTGATCACAGCTTTCGCCACAACCGTGTTCAAGGATTCACCTTTAGCTGCAGGGGGTAGAATTTTAAGGGCAAGCATTTCCAGAAAAACAAAAGTTCTCTTCATCTATCTCCAGGATAAACCCCCCTCACTATAGAGAGAAAACCTGTGGAAAAAATCTAAAGTCCTNAGGTCCGACCCCCACCCCTGGGGCCGAGGGGAGGAAGGTGAAGGCCATGGCCCCGCGGCGGAGCTGGACCATGGCCCGGCCTGGCCTCCCACCAGGCCTGCACCTGGGTTCGCGTTGGCAGGGCCCAGCCGGGCCCCGCCGGGCCGGCCCAGCCCCCCCCAAGGGGGCTGAGCGGGCCCTCAGTTACCTCTGTCTTCGCCAGAAGAGCGAGAGATTTCCCCCTACTTCCCCTTTAAATCTGGATTCACGGAGGCGTACCCCTTCTCTGAGTGGCTCAATAGAGCTGTCAATATTCAAATTAGTTAATTGATTGGTTCTGTCCAGTTCTGGAGGAAATTACAGCACCTATTGCTGCAAACCACTTCCTCAAGGAAACAGAGCCAAAAGGAAGAAAAACCTGAAGAGCAGGAAGGCATGTCAACCCATGACAGTAACCTGGTTGGTAATTTTACCAATGTTTTTGCCATCAGTGAACTGTCTCCAGCTATCCCCTCCACGGGAAAAGATACTTCTTCAAGAAAGAAGGAAAATTACTTCAGTGCGGTAAGTGTATCCCCACAGGCTGACTTCAGTGTGCACACAACATTGTATTATTGTAAAAAAACTAGTTCCCTCTTACATTCAGCAGCTAATGAAGTAATAGAAACACATCATGGTTTGATTCCCCTGCTTTAGTTCTCTCAGTGGTACTCTTGTGACAGCTTGTAGGAAGTCCCAGATGAAGTAAGATGGTTTTGTTGCAGAAATTCTTCATTCTTTTTTGATTCTTCCCTTTGGTCAAGCAGTACTTCTCTGTTTATAGAATTTCAATGGATTAGCAAGGTGAAGTTGATGTACTCTTTTCTTACTGTTCGTTCTAATTTTGTATGGAGATGGACAACCTAATATTACACGGCAAGAAATCTTCTCCTGGCAATGTCTCTGACTTGGGGAGGCTTTTCTCCCACTGCTTGCTCTGCTTCTGTCTCCTAGGCAGTTATATGGATTAGTTAATGTTTATAAACCCCATTAAACCCATACAGGAAAGACACTATGACTAAAATCATAAAAATTAAGTCTGAGGGAGCTTTCCAGAAATTATCTAGTCCTTTCCTGATCACTTCTCACAGGCCATGTTTTCTAGACCAGTGAACACAATTTATTTCCCCCGGATTTCTTCAGAGTCCCAACATGGCTGAAAAAGGCATTTTCAGCGGGTTCTGCCCTTTGTAACGGGCTCTATCCTCTATAAGATGATAATAATTCAGCTACAATTCAAAATATAGTCACAGATGCCTAACATTAAGTGACTCGTATGAAATGTTTCTTTTCCTTTGACTATGTCTTCTTTTTTTTTCCCTGTATTTTAATCTTGCTCAAACTTTTTGAAGCAGCTTCAGGTTATTTGCGTTGCAGTTTTGGAAAGAGACCATTCCTGATTTTCAAAGGTCAGAGCAATTTGGGCTCAAGCAGCCTGAAAACGCTGTCTACTTTTCTTCAGTCTAAGCACCCAGATTGGTGGCACAAAGAATTAAAATTCTTTTCAAACAATATGTGCAAAACTGTGCTTTCTTCCTCAAGTTAGAATACAGTGGTCAGTCAGGAGTCACTCATTCACCACCATAAGGATCCATCAAACCCATTATGCCAAACTCAAAACTGCTGCTTACCCCCCAGGTTATGAAAATAGCACATAGCTCTTCCAAGGAGGACTTCTTCTGTGATCTTTCCTAGAACTGGTTGGGAGCTTGGTGACTCCAGAAAGACCGTGAGCAAGGCAGAAGCAAGCCCCAGTTTCACAAGACAGGGAGAGAAAAGGTCAAGGATTACCTCTGGTATGAAGTGCTTTAGGCAGGATTTTTGGTCCTGAAAGCCAATTCATTTCTTTACCAGGCATGGTAGTTCACAAAAGATGAAACATGCAAACAAGACTTCTGAACTAGCAGCCTGAACACTGAGTAGGGAGAGATGTCCTGAGCAGTAAGAAGAATTTCACATTCGGACAGCAACTCAGAGGGAGATGGTATAGAATGAAAATGTGGCTTGGGTCTCCCTGTTATCCACTGTGTCACTGTAGGGAAGGCACTTTCTGCTCAGGCTTGAGGTTTTCAAAGGTTTGCTGTCTATACTTACAGCAAAATCTACACAGCCCCCTCCCTCATGTGATTTCAGCCATCACATCCCTCTTCCAATAGCCTTGCTTAGGCACTCTTTCTGAAACAGCTTTATGAGTCTCTTTCATACTCCCTGTAACACGTCTGATCAGGTTATGTATCCCTGGGTTTATTGAAACTCCACATCAATTTTTTAGGAAATGAAAAAATCCAGCTGTAATTGTAGCACAAGCCAGTCTTACAGCTTTTCAGGAACATTGTAGGAAAACACCCTGTAGTCTTAGAGAGAATGCTCAAGACCTGCTGCCAAAAGAGCGCAAATTTGAAAAATACAGCCTTGATATAAAATTAAAAAAGACTCCATAGGTAGCAGAGACGTGGACATATTATTCATCAGTCCTGTTTTATAATGATTTATGGGACCCAGTGAGATGCATCGTAGAGTCCTGAGGGAATTGGTTGACTGTAGTTGCCAAGCCCCTCTCCATGACATTTGAAAAGTCATGGCAGTCAGGTGACTGGGAAAAGGGAAACATTGTATCCATCTTTAAAAAGAGTAGAAAGGAGGACGCTGGGAACTACCAACCTGTCAGGCTCACCTCTGTGCCTGAGAAGAACATGGAACAGATCCTCCTAGAAGCTGTGCTAGGGCACGTGGAGGACAGGGAGGTGATCCAGGACAGCAGCATGGCTTCACAAAGGGCATCTTCACCTGCCTGACCAACCCAGTGGCCTCCTGTGATGGAGCGACTGCAAGAGTGGGCAAGGGAAGAGCTATGGGTGTTGTTTATCTGGACTTCTGAACAGCCCCCACAACATCCTTCTCTCTAAGCTGGAGAAGATGGATTCAGTGGGTGAATTGTTAGATAAATTAGCAAGTGGTTGGACAGTCCTATCCTGAGGGAAGTAATCAATGGCTCAGAGTCCCTATGGACGTCAGTGACAAGTGGTGTCCCTCTGAGGTCTGTGCTGGCACCAAGTGCTATTTAATATCTTCTTGAATGACAAATAGATCTAGTGGACCTGCAACAAATTTGCAGATGACTCCAAGCTGCGTGAGGCTGTTTGTAGGAGTTCGCCGGGACGGGTCTGGGACAGCGGGGACGAGAGATCTCTGGANCCTGAAGGACAGGATGCCATCCGGGGGGCCTGGACAAGCTTGAGAAGACATGAGATTTAACATGACCAAGTGCAAGGTGCTGCACCTGGGTTGGGGCAACCCCCGGTATCAGCACAGGCTGGGGGATGAACAGATCGAGACCGGCCCTGGGGAGAAGGACTTGGGGGTGCTGGTGGATGAGAGGCCAGACATGAGCTGGCAGTGTGAACCTGCAGGCCAGAAAGCCAAACGTGTCCTGGGCTGCATCCAAAGCAGAGTCGCCAGCAGGGCAAGGGAAGGGATTTTGCCCCTCTGCTCTGCTCTAGTGAGATCCCACCCAGAGAGCTGCATCCAGCTCTGGGATCTCAGCACAGGAAGGACATCGACCTGTTGGAGTGAGTCCAGAGGAGGCCACTAAGACAATTGGAGGGATGGAGCACTTTTCCTGTGAGAAAAGGCTGAGGAAATTGGGTTTGTTCAACCTGGAAAAGAGAAGGCTTCAGGGCGACCTAATTGCGGCCTTCCAGTACCTGAAGAGAGTCTCCAAGAAAGGAGAGGGACTTTTACAAGGGCGTGGAGTGACAGGAAAAGGTGGAAAAACTGGAAGACAGTAAATTGAGATTAGAAGTCTCCAGAGAAGGTAGAAATACTTAGTGACCTGAGAATGCGATTTTATTGAATTTAACCAGCCAGTCTTAACACTGTAGAGATGGAGTAGTTCAGAAACTGACTGCTCCAGTTCCAGCTGGAGCAGAACAAGTAGGCACCCATAAAGTCTTCATCCACCAATTCTGACCTCAGCCTGGAAACCAAGCTTTTTCAGAGAAGAAGAAGCTTACCCTCATTTTGCAATATATCACAGGAAGTGCTGTTTCCTATTTTCAGATATATGTTTGTTCACAAAGAAGAAGGACCCACAGTTAGACCAGCTTGATGAAACAGTGAGTACCTGATCTTTTTCCTTCTCTTTGCATCTAAATGTGTATATATATAAGAGAAATCCACTAAGTGGGGAGTATATGCGCCTAATGACAGTGGCAGTAGAGCTGACATTGAAGCAAAGGTAACATCTTTGGGAACAACTGGGTCTTGTAACTAGTTTACAGATTGGAATAAAGCTAAATGTGAAAGTAGAGAATTCAGCTGGACAATTGGTGTAGAAAATTATAATATTTATCGTACCAGAATCTTACTGGGTCTTGGTTTTGAAGAAGTTCCTGGAGATCAATAGCTTGAAGTTGCATTTTGCTAAGGATAAAAATTGGTCAGAAATGAAATCTTCACACTTAACCTAAGCTCTCCATATCTAAGTCACATCTTGCTCTGTCAGATGTAGTTGGCACGTGTTCTCCATCCCTATCCTATATATGGTTTCTCTATATTATTCAAGCATTTAATCTGTTAAAAGTGTTATTTCATTATCATGTTTTAAATGGATATTTGGGATTGGGTCCTCTGTTTAATGTGATGTCTCTGAGTCATCACATTAGAAAGTCTGTACTCCATATCTCAGTGAGATATCGATTTTATACCCAGTCATGATCTGGCTTGCAATTTTTGTTAATGAGGTTTTGCATGAATAAAAAACATCAGTACTACACTGGAATTTTTTTACTTACACACAAGAAAAGGTGAGCTCCTCTGCTTGGATGAATGAGACTTGCCACTTGTATACTAGTAAAAAAGCTACAAGAGCCTAAGGATTCTTTCTCGGTTTTTTTTGCATTCTTGGAAGAATTCCATGGTCATTTGCCTGGAACAGTTGACAGCAACAGAGCAGGAGGCTTGAACCTCTCAGTGTAGAGACCCTTAGAAGAAAACAGGACATCACATGACCCTATGGCATGTGCTGGCAATCTCCAAACCATTAACCTTCCATTTGGTACTTGAGTTCATCCCCAGAATGGTTGTGACTACAACTGTTGCTTGAATTACTCTGAATTCAATGTTTTGTCAGCTACTGAAAAAAGAAACCCAAACCAAACCACAGCAAAAAAACCTTAACAGACATGCTAGCCCAGAAGTTTGCCTACGCAAGAGAAGAGCTCATACGTATACTCATAATTTGGGGGAAGATGTTTAATATCTGTCTCAAGTTTCTCTTTCTCAGAATGCTTATTTTCAGGGCTTATGATTATTATGTATTACTGTACATTTGTTTAGGTAAGAACACATCCTACTTCTTTTGTCTTGGGACCCATAGACTGCAGAAAACCTCGGAATTTTTGCTGGACTGTCTTTCTGGTTTTGATGGGGAATGTAAACAATCAGACCCTGAGGGCTCACAGAGAATGAAGCCTGTTCTTCTCAGCCCAGAATACATTTTACTTTGAAAGTTTTTCAGGGTTGAAAAAAACCCACCAGTTAGGTGGCAAGTAGTTCTGAATGTTTCTAATGCTCAGCTGTAATAAAAGAGGAAGAGGTTTCCCAGGCAAGGTTTAATTTTGGAAGGGGCTCTTTCTCCAGTCAAATCCTAGAAAGAAATCCTGTAGTCACTACCATGTGAAAAGGTGTGTTTGAGGGAAACTATCAGTCCAGAGTCTTACACAGAGTATTTAGTTTGCACTTCCATTTTTTCCTTCATCTTTCCTGGTAACTCAGGAAAAGTTCATACTTTTATGCTTGCTCTCCAAGCAAGTGCAGGTGTCTGTGCACAGACCTCTCTGAAGTTTTGTTCCTCCTAGAAAGTCAAAGGCAAATTTAAAGAGGTAGAGCTGTTAGCAGGGAACAATGCATACACCTCCTGCAAAGCATGCTATCAGAACATGCAGTATTATTTTTTGTTATTTAAGTTTCAGTATTACTCAGGGCTGTGTTGCACTTCTCTCTCTTCAGAAAGTGCTCTTCAGATGCTGCTGACACATACTTTTAAGATGACTATAAGTCATTAAGCAATTTCTTTTTCTGAATGCCAAATGCTGGCTTTACTGAAAGGAGGAGAGTGAGGGCAGGAGCAGTAGCGCTGTGTTACCCGCTCATACGTTTCAATCTTGTCTTAAACTGCAAAAAGGTAGAGGGAACTTTCGGGAGGTCACTCAGCAGCTCCATTCATGCGCAGATGCTCTTGCAACTTGTAGTTATTACAAGTTCTGGTTTCTGAGAGGAAACTTTGTCCAAATCACCTCTATAGCACAGCAGACTCACTGGGCTGTAACAAATGTCGTCCCTGAAAAAATCACTGTAGCAAACTCAGGAGCTGCTTTGCTTGAATGACCTGGAAATATCTGATAGTCCTACCAGCACCTAGACATTTTCTAGCTTAAAGCGACACCCTGTAAACATCAGCTAATGTTCAAGAGCTAATGAGGCTTCTCTCAAAGCAGCCAAAATACAGAAATCTGGAAAGACATGGTTCAGAGCTACATCTTCACTACAAGAATCTCTGATGTCACTATAAGTGCAGCTTTGTTAAAACTTAGAGAAATGAAATTTTGTTTATTTGGGCTCACAAAGTTATTAGTATTCACTAAACCAAACTTTCTCCCATCCAAGATGTAACTCGATGTTCTTTGCAAGAACTCTTTTCCAGGGTGCTGCTATTTTGGCCCATGGCTTGGTCACACCTCTCTGTATCCGGCTTCTTTGGCAACTCAGAGCATAACTAGTCCTCCAAGGGGAAATAACAGCAGCCTCTTATTGGGCTGCTCATGTATTTAGATGATTTTACATGGTTAAACACAGGATAAATTAGAAAGTTCTCCTCTAATATGTCTACCTTAGGCTTGACATGTTGCCCACTTTTGCAAAAATCATTCAGAAGTTCTATTAGCAACCAAAACTACCCTGTGCAAGCAGAAACAGAGCGAGTGTGGTCAGGACAGTGGGCACTGATGGCCACATGCAGGCCAGAAAATGAGAAAGCCCCTCAAATGAAAGTAATTAAGACTTTCTGAATATTCATGTGTAACTTTGGACGGAAAAAAAGAGGGAAATAAACCAAGTGAGTAATTACAAGTTCCCAAATCAGAATTGCTCAGATTATGTTTAAACAGCTCAAGAGCAGAGATAAGCCTGGAGATTTCTTTGCTATAACACACCCATTTTTGAAAGTTCACACCTAGATAATTTAAAAGCCAAAACCAGACATCTTGTCAAGGGCTACAGCTTCTGCAGAAGATGTTTCTTTCTGCATAAAAATGAAAATGGGTATATGGTTACAGATAAATGAAAAAAAAAATTAAAATCAAGTGCAACCAGTAATTTCCAATAGAATTTTTAGCCAGGTCAGTCTTCTAGAGTTTTTTATGATTAACATTGCATGTGTGCAAAGGAGAAGCTTTTTTTTTTTTTTTTAATCTCAGAAAATATTTTTAATATTTTGTGCTTGTTGTGAAGAGGAGGATCTAGACCATGCAAATATTAATGGTTTCCTATCAAGTCAGAGACAGTAAACAAAACAACCACAGCACAAGCTGTCTTTCTAGCCAGTGTTGCCTTCTCCAG
>VYZQ01054429.1:0-13267 GCA_013400655.1 Mystacornis crossleyi | reverse complement strand
TTTTTTTCTTCCCATTTGTTCAGTACCTACATCTAGGAAAGAACATAACCTGTGCACCAGATGTGCTATGCAAAACTTCTGCCTGCCCCCCAGCCCCAGCACGTGTGCCCCACGGGGTCTAACCCACCTCCACCCCAAATGAGGAACATATGGAGCACCATGAATGGCAGAAACAAGACTTCGCTTTGAACTACATTCCTCCTATCAAAGGGTCCTCTGTCTTGCCTTCTTCTTCTCCATTCCTCTGGGTAATCACGAGGAAAGAACTGAACATTCGGAAAAGCCTCCTGGGGACAAATTCATTGCTAGTGTAACTCTGCTGAAGTTAATGGTGTTGCACCTTGGATTAAAATGGCACCATAATATTAAAAACCAGAGACAGCATACTACCCTGTAATTACTGCCTAAGAGAGAAAAAAAATAATAAAAATGATTCATGCTTATAGACCCCAAAGGGCACAGCTGGCTTAGTCAGTTTTAAAGGTGAAAATAAAAGAAGGCAGCTAGAATGTAGTGATTTTAAATTTGTATAGATGTATAAAAATACGTATAAATGACAGTCAGATTTTAAGAACAATATGCTAGAAATATAATTTAATGTGACTGTGGGTTTTAAAAGACAGACAGCAGAAGTAGCTCTTAGTAAAATTAAAGGCCTTCTTCCATACTGGCAGAAATTAGGAATAAATTCCTTCTAATCAAGCATTACACTGTTGTAAACTTAATGCAAAGGAATTGGGCCCCACAGCACTAAAACTGTTATTCCATAACACAATCGAGCACCAGGAATTTCATTTTCCCCTTTTAAAAAAGGACAATGTTATTTTTTTAGCCAGTTAACATTTAAAGGTCATTGTTACGGGAAGGAAACATTTCTTGTATTAAGTTTAGTGAAGTTGTTAGAAACACGCAGTCTGTTCCTTTATGGACTTCTCTTTACAACACCATATGGAGGTGTGTGAAAGACACCCTGAAGCTCAGTGACACTGTACAGTGTAACAGCAAAGGCAAAGCAGAGATCTGACAGAAGAGCTGCATGGGCTTCAGAGGCATCCGTCAGCAGCAGCTGTTGTATCTCCATCTTACCGGTTATTTAACTGAGGTTCATCTAGGCAATAATCCTTTCCAGCCAAAGGAATAAAACCCCATGATGAGAACTCATCTTCTGAGCACAGGAGGTCCTAGAGAAAGAGCACAACCCCCAGTATTTCTGCAGACTGGCCGAAGAGGCTCTCTGCTCACCTGTCTCTCAGTGCGGCGAATGATCGAGCGAACACTCGGTGCTCATTATTGCTCAGATGTCCCCTGGTGGTCTTACAGCCACTCGTGCCCACGGAAACACAGCTTTCCTTTATGTGTAATCAATAACAAGGCTGCCACGCATGCCCTTTGTACCTGCTGCAGCCAGAACAAAAAGTCTTGCTCTCCCTCGCTGTGCCAGACATCAGCATTTCCTAGAATAAATTACCTGGGGAAATCAGGTTTCGTTGTACAAACAAACCAGGCTTTCAGTTACACAGCAACTGAGACATTCTGAAAGAATGGGGCGGGGGGAGAGGGAAATTGGCTGACAGGAAACCGCTGAGTAGTTTCAGCAAGCTAAGAAAAAAAATCAGAGTTTTGAAGACAAATTTTCACTAAAATATTTTCTGATATATTATTTTGTTATTAAATATCCCCAGTAGGATCCAAAACCATCTACGGAGGTTTCGCTGCTTACTCGTTTATAGACAAACATTCCCTCAATCAGACAGGCCCCAATTACAAGCGATGCTAGTTTCTTAGTTGATTTCTCAAAGTAGATATTAACACTAAAGAAAAAGAATCCCTCCTGTTTAAAGATACAGAAATGCACAAAAAAATTATGTAGTTCTCCTTTTCTCTTGCTACTGAGATAGACACATGCTGACTTTTCATTAAAAATGTCACAGCTGTCAAGCTCTACTGAGACAGAGCAATGAACACAGTCTTAAAGAAACAGAAAATTGCAAAATGTATAAGATTTTAAACAAATAAAATTTGAACGATGTTTTCCTTTTGCTCCTTGGTGCAGGCTGGTTATCCTGTAGAGCAGACTTACCTCCTTGCCCAAGAACTGTCTGTAGTAAGAAGGGCTAGAAATTTATTTTCAAATGAAAGTTGAGCATAATGAAAATACATGAGTCCAGAAGCCAGGGACTTAGGCAAAATATCAATTACAAAGCCCTGTGACAGAACAGCAAGAGTTATCAAGGCTAAATAGCTATAAAACCCCCTGTCATTTTCCATTGTTTCAAGGCAAACAAGACTTCGCTAGTTTTAGCACACACTCCTTTGTTGAGGCAGGAAGATCCATTCTACAAAAGCTTAATTAATTTCCAATAGGCTACAAGGAAAAAGTCTTAGTTTAAAATTTAGAAGATAAGACTTCATCTAACAGCAGGTTATTTAACATAATGAAATCCACACGAAAAAAGCAAACCCTTTGAGGTTTTATCACACTGCTGTAGACTTCGGAAATGCTGATTACGAGATCGTGTTCACACAAAAACAGCACATTAATTACTCAGAGAGCCTTGAAGTGAGCAGAAAGATGGCAAGAGTGGATTATCAATTTCTCTGTCCTGACAACACTCGGAGCTTGACCTTATAAGCACTCAGGCACCTAGTCTGTAGGTATGTGCCATGTGAGGTATTTAGTGGGTGTTAAAAGTTCTACCCGGTGACAATACTAATTTTTGAGTGCCTTTATTCCTTTAAAAATCACCTGTCACTTTGGGGTTTTTTATATGCAGTTTGAATTTCAGAATAACATCTATGAGAGATCTTAGGATGTTGCCTGGATCATGATCTCCTTCTTGATGTTACCACCCAAAGCAGGCATAAAGACATGTAACGAAAAAGAACCAAAGCAAAAGCATCATGTATAAATATATATTATATGTAATTGTGCGCCACTCTGGTTTAGCCATTCCCTGCAAGTGTTTTTCTATGCAAAATATGCTGATGACAGCACCTTACCAAAACTGTAATTTCTGAAGGATACTGGTTATAAGGATTACAGGGGACCCATGCCTTCAACAGAACTTATATATAATGTTTAAATTATGTACATGCCTAACTGTATGGATGACTTGAGTCTATAATTAAAGGCTTAATATTAAGTTTGATCTTTTAATGAAAATGTCACCCATGAAACAGCAGACTAGGGCGTCAAAAATAAAGAAGTGTGTAGTTTTTAATAAGAATCATCTTATTAACTTTATGCATGCAATCCTCTGTAGACACACCTGAAACTGCAATATCCAGTGATCAAAATGAAACATGTCTGGAGAAGAAGTAACATCCTACTTAGTTCTGCCCATTTCAAAAGGGCACTCAGTAGGAGAGGGCTTATATGGGGAAAACTGAAGCAAAAAGATATTATTTTTTAGCCTCAATGACAATTTTTTTGTCTTAGGACTAGCTATCCAGGCTAAGGTGTTTGCATTATGCTATCTGGATTGAGGTCATCGTTTCCTATTCTGCAAGTGACAATACACANCCGCCCCGGTGTCCCGTGTCCCGTGTCCCTCCCCGGTGTCCCATGTCCCGCCCAGGTGTGCCCTGTCCCGCCCCGGTGTCCCGTGTCCCGTGTCCCTCCCCGGTGTCCCATGTCCCGCCCAGGTGTGCCCTGTCCCGCCCCGGTGTCCCGTGTCCCGTGTCCCTCCCCGGTGTCCCATGTCCCGCCCAGGTGTGCCCTGTCCCGCCCCGGTGTCCCGTGTCCCGTGTCCCTCCCCGGTGTCCCATGTCCCGCCCAGGTGTGCCCTGTCCCGCCCCGGTGTCCCGTGTCCCGTGTCCCTCCCCGGTGTCCCATGTCCCGCCCAGGTGTGCCCTGTCCCGCCCCGGTGTCCCGTGTCCCGTGTCCCTCCCCGGTGTCCCATGTCCCGCCCAGGTGTGCCCTGTCCCGCCCCGGTGTCCCGTGTCCCGTGTCCCTCCCCGGTGTCCCATGTCCCGCCCAGGTGTGCCCTGTCCCGCCCCGGTGTCCCGTGTCCCGTGTCCCTCCCCGGTGTCCCATGTCCCGCCCAGGTGTGCCCTGTCCCGCCCCGGTGTCCCGTGTCCCGTGTCCCTCCCCGGTGTCCCATGTCCCGCCCAGGTGTGCCCCTTCCCTCCCCGGTGTCCCGTGTCCCTCCCCGTGTCCCGTGTCCCTCCCCGGTGTGCCCCTTCCCGCCCCGGCGCGGGAAGCGGCGGGGCCCGGCCCGGAAGGGGCGGGATCGCGGCGGCGGCTCCGGCGGCTGAGGCGCGGTGAGGGGCGGTGAGGGGCGGCTGCGGGGGAGGCAGGGAGGGGGGAAGGCTGTGAGGGAGGAGGGAGCGGGAGCGACCCCCGCGGCCGCCCTCAGCTCTGCCCGGCCCGCTGTGAGAGGACGGGGCGGCGGCGGAGCCCTCCTGGGGGAGCCAGCCCCCTCCGTCGCTCCGTGCTTGGCCTTGGGTGCAGGAGGGTGCCGGGTGTCCCCGGTAGCGGCCCCGCGGGATGAATGTGATATTAACAGGATAGACCGTGAGGGGAGCAGCTCCAGCTGCTCAGGAGAAGCTGTAGCGGCGGGTCCCCAGGGCAGTGCTGCCCCCGCCGCCCTCACCCCGACTGCCATAGACTTGAGGAGCGAAGTTCCTTAGAGAGAGCTCGTAATAAAAACTAACGAGGTTAGCTCCTGGCAGAGGAAAGGATGAGTTATTCCTGCATCCTGCAGGAATAACTCCTACATCTGCCTCGGGGAGGTGTGCGCTGCGTCACTGGCGGGGGGAAGGCTGCCCAGGGGCTCTGGAGGCAGCAGACGCGGCGTGTCTGGGGCTGCTGAAGGGGAATCGGGGCCACAGGAGCGCTGCGCCGGTTCCCCGGCAACACCCCGCTCACCTCAGGGCCAGGCTGCTCGTGGGTGCAGCAGGCAGAAGGCCCAAACTGGGCTTGGCCGTTCAGGGCCTGTATTTCAGCTCTTGGGGTCCTGCCAGCAAATCTTCGGGAGACAGCAGAAGAGCTTATTCTGGAAGTCCAGAGCCAGATACTGTAAATGCTCTAAATTATGTGGGGCTTGTGAAAACAGTGGGCTTAGAGCCGTTCTAATTTGCTGTTAAGGCCAGATTTTGCTGATGGACAGTCCCAGATAACCAACATCTGAATGGCAAATGCATATGTACAAAAATAAGGAAACTAAGGCCTTAAACATAAATTCCATCAGACAGGTATATTATGGGGTAATTTAGCATCCTCTTAGGTGCTGACCTTTCCCTGAATCAAGTTATTAACATGTACATTACTGTGAATAACTCTGATTATTTTGCCTGTCTTGCTGGTTACGTGTATCTGTAGGCTTTGTGTGATAGTCTACCTTAGCAAACTTTTCAAGTTGATTGTAGAAATGTTTTTCCTGTCCAAAGTGGATCAGGAGCAAGTAGATGGGGAGCATGCTGAAGTACTTTTTTTCTGTGAGGCATCTGTGATGTCTTCCCAAAACCCAAGAGCTGTGTTAATCTGCGTGTAACTTTTCTTTGTCCTACATTTTCACTGCATGGATTTTGGTAGCTGTTGCAATGAGAGACTTCATACATCGCTAAAGCCACTTCTGTTGTGTTCGTGTTTACAGTTTTCAGAATGGCTTCCTTGGCTGACATGCCCCCAAATTATGAAATGATGTTTGCTCATCGATTCACATCGGATGACGAAGAATACCAAGAATATCTAAAACGCCCTGCAGATCCCCCTCCTATAGTTGAAGAATGGAGAAACAGATCTGGTGGCAACCAGAGAAACAGAGATCGGTACTGATTTTTCTTTTTAATCACGGTACCACAGAGCTTCTGGATGGAACCTGGCTTCGATGAACCACAGATGTGCCTTGGGGTTGTTTTTTAGATTTATGGTCTGTTGGAGTCTCTGTACAAACTTCCAGCAGTTCAGCTAATGCCTGGGAGTACTTTGTGTTAGGAAAGACTGTCCTTCATTGCTTAGCCAGTGGTGTGTTGGGTAAGACATTAATGAATGATCTCAGGTGACTGTAGATACGTTTTCATGAGTTTGTCATATAAACATGTAAATATTTGAGTTTATTAACAGTTACATGACATGAAAACTGCCCAGTGTAAAGAGCTGATTAGAATTCATTTTTTTTAGACTTGATATAATTTATGTCAGCCTTTGATATATCTCCTCACTGCAGGTTTCAAGACGGCAGATATTTCAGAGGGGACAGGTACAACTGGCAAGGTGACTACAGATCCAATCAGAGGCCGGACAGAGGTTGGGGTAACAACTACCAGCAGCACAGGCAAGGACAATCCTACTCATCCCACTACGGACAATACGGCTACAACTCCTACAACCCGGGGCCTCGTTACCATCCCTACTGATGTCCTTGTGGGCCCAAGGTCCAGTGATGCTGTGTAACAAATTCAGTTATCTTTTAGTTCTCGTACTTCTTCCACAGTTTTATAGGTAACTGAAGAGTCACTGTAACAGTCCATTGCTGTTTTTCTGTAGTGTGAAACGAAAAAGGGAACTCCTTTTATGAATGATAAAAGCTTATTATGTGGAGTTTAATGTTTAGAGTCTGTAGATTTTAGATTAAATTTCTGTCTCGTTCTTTTGTCTGAATATGTACTAGTCCATGTCTTTTCTTTCCATCACTGAGATTTCTCTCTGTTACATTTTAGAAACCCAAAGAGGTGAGGGGAGGATAGCTGTGGTTTGTACGCAGCCTGTAGGAGTGGCACATTGCCTTAAGATAGCTCTTTTTGAAAATAACATACCGTGTCTTTCTGTGGAGAGAATTTCTTTGTTTGGCTTTTGACAGCGAGAAGCTCAGTTTGGTTTGAATTTCAGATGTCTTAAAACTGAGAAGAGAGATCCTATTACTGAAATATTTTATGGGGTCGGCATATTATTGAGTGTGTTGACCCAATGGCTTCAATGCATTTGCAGTATTCCTCTTAAAAAGTGGTCTAAAAGTTGGATTAAAAAAAAGTAATTAAATATATATCTTCTTGTAGCAGTTCAGTGATATGTAACTTTTTCCTGAGAAGTAATATCAAACAGATTAATCTGTGTCATCTTCAAATAAATTTGGTGTGTGTGTGTAACAAATTTTGGAATTCCCATTTCAGTAAAGCTGTAAAACTTCAATGCTACTGTAGTTTGTATGAAATACTTTGTGCATGTTATAGAAGAAAAAGAACTATGATCAGTACTGGTCTGTACTTTTTTCTGTATGGGAAAGTAGCATAAACAGTGCAGAGTGTTACTCAGTTCTTAGAATTTAAGATTTACGGGGTTTTTAAAGTATTCACACAATAAAAGTAGAGTTCACATGTAAGGATGTTTCTGAGTGTTTCTGAAACCTGCTTTGGAGACATTCAGGGTTGCAACAGTTTCTCCTCAGCCAACAGCTGGACAAGGAGCTGGACTGACGGCTAAGTGCTAATACTGGACAGCTTAAATTAGGAGAATGGCCTACACAGCAGCAATCAGAAAGACGAGACACACTGTGATTAATTAGAAATCTGGAGTGTTAATCCACTATCCCCATTCTGCTCTAAGAGGGTCAGTTCTCTGTTCCCCCATTTACGTGATCGGCTAACTCGTACCAAGGGAGCAGTGCGTGTCTTTGTACTTGACATTTTCTTCAGCTGCTCTACAGAAACGGCCCCATCCCTGCTGACTGCTGTAAAAGTCATGGCATTATGTGATAAGGAGTGCAAATTAGTGCATCTTGATTTAAAGATAAAGTACAGAAGTCAAAAGCAGAGCCCCCCAGCTCATCAGATGCTTTTAAGAGCTGAAGGGTGTGTTTACACAGAAAGTCACTGGATGTGGCTTTTCCATAGGCTGTGATACACAAGTGTCTTCACTGACCTGCTAAGTATTTGTTTACTGCTTTTCATATGATACTGTTAGCCCTGATACAGGTTTTAATATCCTGCTCCCTGAAGTATTTGCCTCAAATTCAGTTAGAAACCTTTTCACAAGAGTTTTGTTTTTCCTCTAAGAAGTGCATTTCCTGTATGAAATGCACTCCTCTGAACCCTCATTACAGCGGAGCCTTTACAAAGGGAGATACAAGATCAGGCAGAGTTCTTACCTCTGCTGTGTGGAGAGCCTGCGAGTTGGTGCCCTTGGTGGAATTCCCTTCTAATGCAGAATCATGTGCCCAGTGCCAAACACCCCAGGCTCCTGCCTCCAAGAAAGGAGTGCATCTCTTCCTGCAAAGAGCCTGACGGTGCCAGCTATGCCACGGAAGTCAGGCTGTGCCAGGATGTTCTTCCTCGCCATCTGGAGGAGCATCTCAGGTTGAACTGAAACCCAGCAGAAGGAACAGATCTGTTTCATCTGTTGCCTTTCCTCAAGCTCAGTAACTATTTTATTATTTTGATTGTCTTTCAGCTAGTGAATGAAGAGTCCTAGAAGCGTTTGGGTTGGAAAGGAGCTCAAAAATCATTTAGTTCCAACCCCCTGCCATACCTTCCACTATCCCAGGCTGCTCAAAGCCACATCCAACCTGGCCTTGAACACTTCCAGGGATGGGGCATCCACAATTTCTCTGGGCAACCTGTGCCAGTGTCTCACCACCCCTGCAGGAAAGAACTTCTTCCCAGTATCGTCTAAAGCTGGCCTCTTTCAGTTTGCAGCCGTTCCCCCTTGTCTTGTCGCTACATGTCCTTGTTAAAGTCCCTCTCCAGCTCTCCTGTAGCCCCTGTAGGTACTGGAAGGTGCTCCAAGATCTCCCCAGGTTCTTCTTCAGCTCTCTCCATCTTCATGGCAGCGTCACGAATCCCACTTGGCTGGCTGGGCAGCAAAGCGTTCCAAGAACAGGCCAGGTGGTGCAGTACTCCAGAAAACAGCAAATCCTGTCTTCAACACCGTGGGTGAACTGTAGAGGTGGATACATCAGGATGGTCTAGGTGGAAGTTATGAATTAGAATCACACATTTCATGGTCTCTGCTATCTTATTTTGAGTCTCTTGACTGAGACCAGGAAAGAGACAGGCCAGTGCCTCACCAGTAGAGCTCTCAATTCAACTTTAAGGGCTTGTATTATTTACAAAACTCTTCCTTGGAACAATTATGGCTAAAGTCTAATTTGGGGAGATGGGAGGAGAGGAATACATTGTTAAATAAATGCATGCCTTGCACCAGACAGAAAAATACATAAAATTCAAAATATATTACTTCAGCGTCCATTTATCATAAATACTAATTTATCTAAAGTCCAGTTTCCTGTCTCTGTCAAGCTAAATAAAACCATTTAAGTATTGCCTGCAATTACAGTTTGTGCATTACACGGTGTTACAAATGATAAAACTCAAGCTGGGCAACTTTAATATTTGCAACTTCAAACACTATAGAAATTGTTTGCTTTAACTGTGCTGGAGATTGCAGGGTAAACATTAAAATTCAGTGTCTGGAATCTGACTTTAAAAGATCTCTTCCATCTGACATTTACTCAGACATCATTATTACCATGAATAAAACAAAGATAAGTGTTATGTATTAAAAAATGACTGCCACGTTACAAAGAGTATGAACATGAAATTCAGAATAGGGCTTTGCAGCAGTTCTAAATCCATTCCTGAACACACAGAGCAATTTTGCATGGATTGTTAATTGATACTGAAGAATAATCATGCTAAATTACAGGTACTGTGGCAGATAACTGAGAAAAATCAATAGCTTTTATACAATTTCTTAACTAGCATTTTAAAAAATGCTAAAGGCTTTCAAATCACAGCCAAGCCCCTAGAAACTTGAATGCAAAAGAATGTGCACAGTAAAAAAAAAAAAATCTTACTGTGATTTGTGAGATCCAGTCTTACAAGTTTTCACTGCTATTCAACCTCTATTTTATTCTGTCTGTGCAGCTGGGAACAGAAATGTGCAGATGTGCTTTGAAAGGTTGGTTAGAAGCTGAACTACTATCAAGAAGCTTTCTAGTAGAGATTGCAGACCAGGCAGACAAATGTCATTTGCGCTATAAATATAATCAACATTTGACTCCTGGAACAAGAAAGTTATTTAATCTACTCTTTAAATATATTTTAATATATTGCAGCAGATATATATTTGAATATATTTAAACTCATACTATTAATTTGCTGTAAGTATTCTGCTTAACCATGAAACATGTCCACATTGGCTTCTTACGCTGAGATGCTGGAAGGGAAAAGCTTTTTGTATCAAGTTAAAAAGAAAGTTTAATCTGCCACCATCCCTATTCCTTAAGTAAAACAAAAATCTCTGAATTACACAGCTCTGGGGAATTTTTCTGGCTGTGCTGTCGCACCTTCTCTAACGCTGACAAACAAGAGGAGCAGGAACATGAAGCAAGAAAGAAGGGAAAACAGGACTGCACCTTACAGCAGCTCCTGACCACCTGGGGAGCAATTTGGCAAAACTGCATCTCCTTTGCCTTTCATTTGCCAACCAGGAAAAATTGCTAAAATCTGTCTCCTCGTCCCTGAATGTTAGAAGAGAGCTGCATAACCCTGCTTGAACTAAGCACAGTGCTGATACTCTAATGCCCAGAAGCTAAGCAAGATTATAGGGCAGATCAGGTTTCCCTGAACGCAGCTAGGAAAAATCCAGCCTGTTTCAAAACACACGGAGGTAAATCCAGAGATCAAAACTGAGTCCAGCAGCTCCAGCACTGCCAGGAGAGTCGATGGCAACCATGCTGTGGTGGTGCACAATGATCTTGCCTCTCAAGAGGCTTATTTTTTGATTAGGCCCTGCAGGCTGGAATGTATTTTTGTGTTTACCATGGCCTATATTTTTCTTCAGAAAGCCTGGACTGCACTTAGTGGTTGTCAGTCCTCATTTGCTTGTGTGAAACAGCGATGCCAAAGTGGTGTTTCTGTACAGCTCGCCCCTGACTGAGTACCCTGCCCTGTTAAAATGTGCATTTCTTACAAGAGATGGTGGAAGTTGCTAATACCTATGTTTTACTCCAAGTCTGATAAACACACAACAGGATAAATCATATCACCATCCTCAATGCATAAATTCCGTGTTATTTTTGACTAGCACGAGAACAAAGGAATATTGTCTTTATCATAACAAAGAGATGCCTTTTTTAAATCAAATCGTATTTCAGCAGCTGGCTTTTCCCCCGAAGTATGGGCTCCCTTTTTGGGGGGGTTGTCGTTGTATATTGTATAATTCAAACTTTGCTTCATTAATGAAAGACGCCTCGATAACAAGGATCAAAAATGCTTCTGCTCATTGTTTGAAGAAAAAACCTTATCTGTTCAAGAAATGAGTTAAAGTCACGAAAATAACTTAGGTATTTGTTATAGAACTACAAAAATAATTAATGCTCAATCTTGTCCATGAAAAAAGCCATCTTCAAGGATTCAAGCAGAATCTTCAAACTGAAACATGTGACATGTTAAAGGAATGATTAAGACATTAAGCTTTTTCAATGCTCTTATTCTGTCTGAGGAAAGACAATATTGTATTTATATATACACATAAATTAAATTCTTAAGATTATAATCAGTACTGCCGAGGTAAAAGTTAAAAGCCCAACTATATTTTAAGACATTTCACACAGCTTTTGGCCGGGTTTAGCATGGTCAGAAAGTGGATGCTTTTTGTCCAAAGTCATGTCTGAAGTTTGTTTCTGAAGAGGTGCTTGAAATAAAACACTTTTTCTACAGAAAATGTGCTCAAGAAAAATAAAATTACGGTAATAATTGCCAAAAGCAACCAGCCTCAAACGATTACATACTCTTTTTACGTAACAAGAAAATTGTCTTTTCCACAGCAAAGGCCTGGTTTTCAGTCATCATGTCATTTTGATTTATGAAGGCCACTGAGACCTAAACCAAAGCACATTTAAGAATACTGCTTCAGTGGTTTTAGTGGCATGAGCATTTAAATACAGCATACAAACCCTCTGGAGTTTAGCTCAGTTTAGTGCAAGAGCTCTGTGGGGACACACATTCTTCTCAGCTCGAGCTCGTGTTTCTCATTTACAAGCCACACACTTGAAACCCCCGCTCTGAAGTGAGCTGAGGGAGCATCAAGCCTGGGGTACACATATGCTCCTCTAAACCCCAGCTGAACTCCTGTAAGAATGTAAAGGAGCTTTACCTTAAATTGCCAACACGGGCAAATCCTATTTCTCCAGGCCTGTGGCTCAGAGGATACTTCCATCAGAAGGATTAATTATTTTTTTGTGTGTGTTCTAAGAGAAAATGGGAGTGGAGGGGTGGTGTTACGGCACTGGCAAGGAAGGGAATGAGCTGAGCTAAAGGATTCTTTGGTGGCTGTTTCCCCACCTATCCTGCAAAGGAGAGTAAGTGTTGAGGTTTGACTGCTGGTCCTCAAGTGACTTTATGGCCACATCACAGCCCGGGGGGAGGGAAAGAAAAAAACGAAAAACAAAACCCAACCAACCAAAAAAACCCCTACAAAACAAAACAAAATCCTTCCCCCACGGATTCCAGGGACCTCCCCATCGTAGAACAAGCTGGCAGAATACAGAATCTGGAGCAGCTAAGCAGCTGGCTCATTACACTGGCACAGCTTAAGTCCTTAAGCAAGGTGGACAGATCCAAGGGACAATGAACAAATCACTGTTTATCACATCTCCTGCAGTCTGGGTAAATCCAATTGAAGAACCTCTTTAGACCCCACCAGTAGGACTTTAGTTTTTAGAGACAAAACGGATTTAGTGCTAGATAATAAAAGCTAAGCCTAATCTTACTTCACTCCACACCTGCATTGAACATATTCTTACTACTGACCTAGAAATTCTTTTTAAATCTGATACTGTTTTTACTCTTGCTTTCCTATCACTGCACAGGCACCAGGCCACTTATTTCAGATATAGCTATTTTACTAGTTTCTCATATTCTGAGCATTTCTGAAGACAAGAACTCTTAAAGATACTTTAAAATTCTAAAAAGACAATTTTGCCACAGTTCCAGTCATTCTTCCAGAACTAAAAAGAAAGTGAAAAGGATGTTTTCAAAAATAGAACCAGGCATGCGTGTTACATGCTCAGCTACAAATCACATTTAATGCCTTTGTGTCTTAGCTTCCATCTGTAAAACTGTGTTTCTCTGCCCTGTTTTCCTCTTCTGTGCTCTGCATTTTGGCTACAAAACCTACCAGGCAGCAGCTACTCCATATAAAGTACAGGTATGGTATATAAATCTCAGCTGGGGTTTGTATGTCCCAACACAATGTATCAAAAATGCTCTGGTGAGCAAATTAATTTATTTGTTGATTTTAAAATATTTTTTAACTAAACCCAAA
>VYZQ01054426.1:47457-74604 GCA_013400655.1 Mystacornis crossleyi | reverse complement strand
TTTCTTGAGAGAAACAGAGCACTGGCTCCTTTACCCTGGGCAACTGGTATCTACACTGGGTTTGCTTCACCAGTTGAAGAAGTCCTTCTGCCACAGAGGTAGCTGATGTCTGCTTCCACTGCAGTGACTGCATGGGCAACAGTCACTTCATCTCAGCAACGGTGAGGTATTTTGCAGGTGCAAAATACAGAAAATCACAACCCTCAGAAAAGTATCTCCAAAAGCAGCAATGCAGTGAAAAATCAATTTCCCCCTTTTCCCCCCACAGCACAGGTTCACAGTTAGACAGAACCTTTAATCTCCATGAACAAAAGGAGGATGCAATAGATTTTGCTGAAAACTGCTGGGGTTACAGTCAGCTGAGTCTGAATTCACTAAGGGTTCAAATGCTGATAAAATGTGACCATCACCCCTGAGTAAAACAGGTGAGAAAAGGCAGGATGAAATGCTTCTGCCGAGACAATACTGGAAATGGCAAGACATGGAGGTTTTCAAACGGTAGGAGAGTTCAAACCTGTCCTCAAACTTGTCGCATCTTTCCTTAGGCTGTAGCAGTAACTTTCTTTTTAAATGAACTATTATCAAGCACCTTTTGAAGCTGTCCAGGTCAGTTGAGATTAATAAAATAAAAGAGATGCAAAAAAAGGTCACACTAAGGTTTTATTTTTTGTCAGTGACAGACATTTGCCTCTTGTTAGCCAGATGTACAGAAAAACCCCCAAACCAAGCCCAAAATCAACTGGTAAGATCCCTCAGCAGTAAGATAGGAAGGGCTGCTAATTATGCAAAGGAAGTGTTCCATGGGTGGAACTGAACCTATTAAACTGGAAAGTAGCATTTGTCTTAAAGAAATTATCACTACCTTTTTTTGTTTCTGCTGTGACAGATGCCTTTACTGTAATGACAGCTCAGAGACATGAACAGAAACACCCTCTGTTCCTAATACTACTGGTTTTCTTAGCTGCTTCTTTGGCCCTACTATGCCCTGCTTTTTCAACAGTGTTATCCCCCTTTCTACAGCTCCGAGGACCTTACCTGCAGAGCCAGCACATTTCAGAGACTGCCTTTGGAGGAGGGTGCAGTAGGCTTTGGTTAGCAGCACAGTGTTCTGTGGCAGAGGGCCCCACAGGAGCCAGGAGTGCCACTCCGTGGGAGCTGAGATGCTGCCAGAGGCACCAACCACTACGGAAACAGGAGGCCTCTGTTCATGTCCCTGTTCACGTGACTGGGAGCTCTGGAGAGTCAATACAAGCTGGTGTGAGACCACGAGACAGGATGGCAAGGTATCATTTTCTTTGCTCACGGAGACACTCCAGAAGCTGCTGCTGGAGCACATGGTTACTATGTGGGTTCTTAAGCCTGAGGTCTATTGTTAAACTTGCATGAAAAACATTTGTTATCAAAATGTGTGTTATTCTTAACATGGCAGTTAGAATGCCAGAGATACCCATGATTAATGTTTCAATCTTTCCTTGCAGTCACAGAAAGTCATTTCATCTTGCTTCATCTGTCATTGCTTAGAAGCCAGGAAACTTTACTTCAACGTTTTTGAAAAACTTGATTTTTTTATACAAAAAGAGGCATTTCTGACTAAAGAAAGATCCCCATTAAAATGAGCAAGAGGTCCAAATGTGACATATACTTCAAATCTGGCTCAGAACAAAAACTCTGTGGCTAACTAAATTAGGAAAACTACAAATTCTTGATATGCCAGGTAGAGCAGATGGTGTTAAAATTCCTCCTCAGCTTGTCTGGAACGAGAGCCTTTCAGCTGCAGCAGCCTCTCCACAGTGTCTGCAATGGTTCTTTCCCCATGCACCTTGTTGTCTCGGGTGCGGATGTTCACTGTTCCACTTGCCTTCTCCTTTTCACCGACAACTAGAAACAACCAGGAGGCAAAGAAAAAATTACTTGGAGGGTAGAGTTTCTCTGTCAAAGGCTCCTTGTACTCTGATGGATCCCAGATGGTTTTAAGGCCAATGCTAGACAACCAATTCACATGGCAGGACTAATGTGCTGCTTCAAATCACGTACTTCAGGATGAATTTCCAATTTTCCCTGCATCACTCTCTCTGAAAGAGGTTTCTCTTATGCATGCATGCCTAGTTCAGAAGCGTACCACAGCTGAATGCAGTGAAAACGTATTTCTTTTACTGAAGGACAAGCAAGAGCATAAATAATCAGGAGGATGGAAAATCCCTTAATAATCCGACTGATATACGACAAGAAGCTTCATATCTATCCCCACATTTCTGACCAGAAGACAGCAAAAACCTTTTTCAAAAGTATCAATAATGCCTTGGGTCACAGTGTCTCCTCTCAGGGACAGCTATACAAGCCAGGAATGCCTATGATGTCAGCAGGAGAGGTTCTCTGCGGTGGAGACTCCTGGGAACAAACTGACCTAAAACACTGATTACAACTCTCTGTCTTGTTCACAGAACGATTAAATCCTGTATCAAAAGGGTCAGCCAGTACAAGGTAACAAATACATTACCCAGAATAAAGTTATACTGCGCAAGCTGAGCGTTTCTGATCTTCTTGTTCAGTGTGCATCCAGGATCTACATCAACATCTGCCATAAATCCAGCATCATGAAAGTGCTGCCTGACCTAAGGAAAAAAGTATTTTAACTGTCACTACTGGATAATCATGACCACGAACTATTCATGAGTTGTAGATTTAAACCATTTCAGATTATCTGAACCCTAAAACAAAGGCCCTGTCATGGGTTCAGACTTTGGAGATGAGCCCAGTTCAAGAAATTAAACTATGTCAGCTACCATGCAACTATATACACACTAATTAAGAAAGCAGTGACATGAACATCTAATGCTGGGCCTGAGTCGTGATTTGAGTTTAATACTGTAAAAGGCAACAGGATGGTGGACCTTACTGCTTAGATTTTTTTTTTAAATTTTGCAGACTATTTTATTTATATATAATGTGCTTGAAACAACTACAGGAAAAGGTGTGCTGGATGCTAAATATGCATGCTAAAGACTCATTTTCATCTTTCTTAACTGCTCTGCAAGATGCACATGGTCATGGGAGACTAGAACGTGAAGGGTAAGACAGATTTGAGCGAGAGACAAACTAAGTTTTCAAAAAATAAAAGTCTCACAAAGATCAACATTTGTTATTCACATATCCAAAATCTAACTCAAGTTATCTTTAAGACAGATCTACAACTTCAGCAGCTAATTGTTGCTTTGATATAAAAATGACTCAATGTAATATGCAAAGACTTGGAATACTTCTCTGAGATAAATACTATTAATCATTAATAACCAAGTATTTCAGATCAATACAGCATACTGAAAATGAAGCCCTGAAACCATATACATCACCTTTTGAGCATACTCATCACACGCTGGTCCCACTGGTACCACCATTACTTGCTGTGGGGACAGCCAGAGTGGCCTTCAATAAACGAACAAAACAAATTTATGTAACTTTCAGTATTTTTTCAGTATGAAAAATACTATTTACAGAGAGAAATAAAATCTACACAAGAGACTCTTAAAGCCAGCTGCATAGATTGGGTTCAAAGGTGATGAGACCCCTATATACATTACAATTATTTCCCCAAAAGAACTGAGTGTCTAAAAAGATTGCAGCACGGGCAGGAGCACTTGCTGGCTGGAAGATTTGTGTTTTACAAAAGACAAGAAAGCCTGATTGAGCTCATTACTAAGCACAGGAAAACATTTACTTTGGAATCTTGTCATAATAAGAGGGGTCACTTCCACTGGGTATTAACACAGGTAAAGTAGATCACCTAAATAAATGACTCTTTACAAGACAGTCCCGCTGCAAAAACAGTTGGGATGCACATGCCTTGGGCAGACTAGCTGTATGCTGCCACCTGCATGAGCAGTATCATGTAGAATCTACCATATCTTGAAATCATTTCATATCTAAGGAAGGTGGTTCAGAAGAAATTGCCCTGTGGTATTCCTAGGCATGTCGCCCTAGCAAGCAAGTGGAACAAACAGACCCTCCTGATTCTCCAGTACTTGGGGCTAATTTCTCTCCTACATAAAGAGTTTGTTCGAACTGGAATAGGAGCTTTTCAGTGTTACCATTTGCCTCCATAGTTCTCAGTTAGAATGGCAATCATTCTCTCCACAGATCCCAAGATAGCCCGGTGAATGATAACTGGTCTCGTCTTGTCATTGCCATCATGGCTGTAAAGAAACACTTTCGTAAGGTTTTTTCCTTGATACAATCTTATGCCTGTAAGTGTCACTGAAGTTAGATTACACAGAAATTAAAATCACCAGCCTTGAGCTTACCTGACAAAGGTGAGGTTAAATCTGACTGGCAACTGGAAGTCAAGCTGAATCGTAGCACACTGGTGGTAGCGGCCAATGGCATCCTTAATCTGAATGTCAATCTGAAAAACAAAGACATGAACTTTTACTACAGCTAAGAGACAAGCATCCCCTTCTGAAAGCAAATTCATTGTTTTAAGATGGAAGGTTTCACTCAGATGCAATGCAGAGTAACTATATGTAGTCTTAAACAGCATAGTTTTACTGCAGCCTTCATTAGGCTTTAAGTGATTTGCAGGTTCTGATGCAAAAACTGTTAGAGCTAAAACAGGCTGAGTAACTAGAGAGATGATATATCGGGGGGAACTACATTTAGTGTCTCAGACTGTAATTTGTGAGTTTCAGTCTGGGACTTTCACGGGCCTTTTCACTGAGTGAATACAGCAGAACGTATTTGCAGAACTGAACACGTGTCGCCACAAACGAGATTTCTTCAGCATCAAACTGGCAAACTTACACTTCTTTATTATAGAGTACTTGAACGTTATGTTACAAATTCAGGGCATGAACACAAGACAATAATCTGTTAAATAGTCCACTTACCAGCAGGAACTGATAATAATCAGTAACTCTTGTTTTGACCTATGAGTCAGGCCTGTTCTTTCTTTTGCATCTAACACTTAAATCCTGAGTACACTTATGATATAACTTAGACAGAGAAGACTTACTGAAAACAGTAGACTTACAGTGTCCTGACCTTACTTATTTATCACATTGCTTTCTTACTCATCATTTTACTAGTATATACCAGGCTAGATGTTGAGGCTGTGTGCCTTATTTTAATTTATGTATTAAACAAACAGATCAATGTTTTAGCAACTCAAGATCTAAATGTCTTTCAATTTTTCATCCAGAATTCAGTTTATCAGAATTTAGGTAGTCACCAAAGAGCTTCTAATCAAAATAAATTTTCACAACCTAATTTAATTTCAAATCCAGACTGTATGAGGAGCAAGTGTAAGGTTAATTAATGTTAACAAAGGTTCCTGTATATTTGTCTTCTTTCAATCAAATGAGGAAATTACTAAATCTTAGCTGCTATAACACATTTCAACTACAAGACATCAACAGAAACTGATTCAATTAGAATACAAGTAGAGAAATCAGAGCCAGCTTACTAGATGAGAACAGATAAGATGTAGTGTAGGTGTATTAAGGAAAGATTTAAAAGCAATTTCATAATGCTCCGTGCCCTTATGTGCACAGATATTAACAAAATTTCTTTAATCTGTCCTAGCTGAGGAGACTGTTCTTAAGAAACTCAACAACTTCACATGATCAGTGGATGGGGATTCCTAAACTATCAAAACCCCCCAGTAACTCAATGCAGCTTCAAAACTGTGCAGTTAAAGGAATAAAAATTTGTTTAACCAGTAAGTTTACTTTTGCTTTTCTCTTGACTTAAGATTCACTAATTGCTGAAAGGATTATTTCTAATGCAGAAGTTGCTCTGCTAAAACAATCTTACAGTGCCACCTTGTGTTTATGTCACCCACTAAACCAGTCAGCTGTTTAAGCAGCAGATGAATAGTTTACTCATATTTAAGTTATTAAATGAGTGTTAAAGCAGTTAAAACTATGTGAAAACCAGGATCACAGAGGATTATTTCTCTCTCAAGTATGTCAGAGTTTATGTATCTGGAAAAACAGAAAATTTCAGTCAGACCGCATTTTAAAATGGGATAACAAAAAAAAATCCCTTCTTCCTCACCCCAGCCTTTTACCTTATCCAAACAGAATTAAAAGACAAATGCAGCTAGGGGTTAGCAACACACTAACCTTTGGTCCATAGAAAGCTCCATCACCAGGGTTTAACTCCCACTTCTCACCAAAGCCATTGAGGCTGTTTTCGAGTTGCTGGAGATAGAGGACACACAGACTCAGTGTTCTTTCCATGTTACAGTATCAGGTCACACTGCTACTACAAATAGGTGACACCACCAAATTCTCACTACTTCTCAGTTACTGCTGAAACACATTTATTTTCTGAAAAAAGGAAGAGCACCAGCTAAAAAAAAATAAATTAATTTGGTACAAATTTAAACACACAAAATTAATGCACTCATTTCAGAAGAGGCCAAACAAGCATTAGCTAAGGTGCAAGAAATTTTTATACTAGATTCAACGTTTCTAGTTAATGTTGAGATGAAATCTGCCCCGGTACACCAAATATCTATTCCTGCCCTATCTTCTCCCCAGCACTGCACCTGCAGGGGCCAACCCCACCCCTTTCAGCCTCACTTTTGAGAGATGGCTTTAAGTCTTATTACAGAGGCTGCCAGAATTGATTCTCTCCTCCTTTCTAATTATCAAAAAAAAGACAAGGAGAGAGAGTTAATTTGATTCTGACATGGAGACGGCCTCTATACTGAGAGCAAACTATTTACAACAGCCAAACTGAACTGAAGGCAGTTATCAAAGTTATACTGCTCATGCCCAGCCCAGTTTCACTGCAGCTCCCAGAAGGCAGTAGGTTCTTAGAGAAGGTGCAGCCTTACATTTATTGAAACATTAGTAAAACTACTGGTTTACCTTTTCAGCTTGATTCCACACTTCAATATCTCCCAGGTACTTTTCAGGACGAGTGGAGAGATTCAGTTTAAACGAAAATCCAAAGACATCGTACACGGTACGCAAGAACTCCAGACAGCTCTTTATCTCCTCTTCAATCTTGACGATAATAGAAATAGTGTCTCAAATATGGAGATTTCAGTGAACCTGATTTTAATTTTAACCAGTTTCCATTAGGAGCAGCCCCTACCTGCTCCATAGCACAGAAGATGTGAGCATCGTCCTGCTGGAACCGGCGCACCCGGGTGAGTCCTGTGAGAGCTCCTGACAGCTCGTTGCGATGCAGGACACCAAAATCCGCCAACCGCAACGGCAGCTCGCGCCACGACCTCGGGCGATGGTCAAACATAAGGCTGAAGGAAAAGTTTATTACTTGAAGCTCACTGAGAACCAAAATTCTGCAAAGAACAGCCAGGGAGAAGCAGCCAGTGATGAAGCACATGCCCCATGAGGCCACTGGTGTAATCTGGATTGAGTCATCAGTCTTAACTAGTTTTGTCAGGAAAACAATCTCCTTTTATAGCTGGTAGGCTTTCCCCTCCTCACAGAGAGGAGATAAAACAGCTCCCAAAACTGAGCATTAAAAGCTGAATGCCTGAACTGCCACAAAATTGACAATGCCCCAGTAATGATGGGGTCACTCTAATGATGGTAAAATGACATGACATTTCTCAGCATCTCAAGTGAGGAGAGCATGTAGACAGCAAGACATATAATTACATCATTCCTAAAAGAACGAGTAACTGAAGGTAGTCATCTTTACAATTACACAGGCAAAGGGAGCAGAGTGGGTTTGGTTTGGTTTTTTTCCCAATCAGCACAATCTCTGGTAAACTCAATTTGCTATGTATTTACCAGTGTCCTGGACAGTTCATAGGCTTCAGAGCAAAGATTTCTTTCTCCACTTCAAAGGAAAACATGTTGTCACTGTAATGCTGCCAGTGCCCTGAAGTCATCCACAGTTTGCTGTTGAAAACATTTGGAGTGACAACCTCCTGGAATCCACGTTTTCGGTACTCACTCTAGAACAGACACAGTACATAAAATTAGTAATAAAGAAAGCAAAGGTAATCACACTTCAATCTGCAGCCATAAAAATATAAAAATGCTGCCATACAGAAATCCCATTACTTAGGAAGGGAAGGGGGAAAGGAAGACAAAACTTTCAAGTTGGGCATGCCAGGATATATCCCTTCCACCACCCTTCCTCCAAACAACTTCTCTGCAGTAAGCAAGAAGAACAAGTTTCCTCCCTGCAAGCAATGCAGCAGTCTCGAATTACTCGGTGACCCCTGATATATTACACTGCAGCCCAAATATACCATAATAACACAGACTTTAAATACTAAAGCAGGAAGATGAGAATTTTTTTCCTACATATACTTTCAAAACAAATAGGTCTACAAGACCAAATTAAGTAAGTTTATTAAAACAAATCAATATGCATCAAAGGAACAGCAGTAGTGTGAGCTTAGCCCTACTACTGGATGTCAAAGAATTTCTATTACAAAGCACCTTTATCACAGCTTTAACTGCAAGTATAAACTACTGATAAAACATAACTTTGAAGAGACTGGGACAAGACCAACTCAAAGAAACCAGGTTTCTTTAGTTCCATGGCTTACACAACTAAAAGACAACATGAAATGAAGGGCTATTAATAGTGTTAAATGTAGCATGCTGTTATGTATTTAATATTATGCAATTTCTTCTACAAGATTTCCAAAAAGTATTACTTACCCGTATGAACTCAATTAATGTGTTATAAATGTAAGCTCCTTTCGGCAAGAAAAAACAGCTACCAGGGCTGAGCTCATGGAAGAAAAACAGTTCTTGGTCCTGCAAGAAAATAATACTTGAAAAACTTAGTATTTGCACCGTACCTTTCTGACTTAATATTCACAAATGAATTGCTACTGACTGGGCATCACTAATCAAACATTTCAAAAAGAACATGGGGAAAAAGCAACATCCAATATATCAGATGCATTTTCACTAGTATTTTTATGGCTGTCAGGAGTTATAGGGGAAGGAAATTGTTCAGTTTCCTGTTTCATTCATTACTGACGCTCCAAAATTTCACACTTAACTCCCAACTGTTCCCCCCTCAGCTCCCTCTGCAAATTGACAAGTAAATGTTTAGTTCTGCTTCTGCAGCTCTCTAATTATCTGCACCTGAACTCAGTAAGTAAACTATAGCTGGTTAATGTTGTTACAAACTGTGCACGCACCTCATGTCTGCATGTGTGGAATTCTTCAGTATTTTGTCACAATGTACTAGCAGCAGACATTTTAACCCTATTCAGAACTATAAGTTATCTGACAGCAGTTTCCATCTAAAAAAACAAACCCAAAAACCAGCCAATAAAAAACACAGCTATATATTGCAGATTCTGAAATCAGAAGAAAAGAACTGCGTGAACAGGCTGCAGCAAACCCTCTAAGAATGAGCATTGCCTGCAGACTGGAGCATTCATGGGTTGCAGACTGAAGTGTTTATATTCTGTTCTGATTGATGTGTGGAGTAAGGATGTCATTGTGTTCAAAACATAAAAAAAGTTATTTATTTTAGGACTTTGATGCTCGAGAGAAAAGTAGCTGACTTCACAACTCAACTGAAAATAAAATTGTGTCACACCTTGGTCATGGCAGCAAGTATAGGCTGTCTCCAAGATGCTTTCAATTAAGGGGTTATATCCTCACAGTGCTTTTGAAATACATTACTGGTAAAGCTGTCTCACCCGCCCAATTTTTCTGTGATCTCTGCTTTTAGCCTCCTCCTGGAATTTCTCCCACTCCTTTAGCATTTTTGTATCTGGGAATGAAATTCCATAGATCCGCTGGAGGGATTCCATATCGGCCTTGCCTTCCCAATAGGTAGAAGAATTCTGCATGCAAAAAAGAAATGAAACATTGAAGAAAGGGAGAAGCCTCCATATTTTACTACTACTGCCTGCTATGGAAAGGCATGCAATTATTAATAAATCTTTAATGTGGAACAACTAAGGCACAAGAAGAATTTTAATATGAAATTCAGAGCCCTGATTAGAAAAATCCTGGAAGGTAAATAAAGTAAGTAAAAATGGTTTCAGGCTCTTGTCTTTTTTAAAAGCCTATTTTCTCTGTTTGTAGCTACCCTACTCCAACCGTTTATTCACAAATGGCTACAATCATCAGCTGAGCAAAAACTATAAACTCTAATTGATACAGTTCAGCCAAACCCTAAGCCAAACTCACACTCCTGTGCTGGAAGTGCAGGCCCGGGACACCTAGTTGGGCTTCACACCACGCGAGTATCATTCTAGCACACAACCCTTTCACAATTTGTAAGACTGAGTTTTTGGCCAGGTTACCCATTTCACAGTACATTCCTGGCTAAGCCCAAAGACATCAACACATTTGAAGTGCTGCAGTGAAAACATTTGTCTAAGGCAGTTCTAGCACTTACCTTATGAATTTTTATGGTCTTTATCTTGCCAGTATGTCTGACATGAGGCCCTCTGCATAAATCTATCAGGGGACCACACCTAAGAAAAGGAAAGCATTTATTTGGTGTATTTAATTCTAGAACCATAAATCCAGTAATATGATCCATGCATAATTACCTGTACACTGTAGTAGTTGGGGTATTGACCTTCTCATTCAGGATGCGACACTTGAATTTATTATACTGAGAAGAAAAGCAGCACACATACTTTTTAATTTCTTGCTAAGAAAGAAAAGTGTCCAACAATTTAAATTATTTGCAAATGTGACGCTATGTAGCATCAAAACAGGCCTGTAAAAGAGACAGACAGGAGGACAGACCAGTAGTGGAGCAAGCTGCCCACAGAGCAGGCTGTGCAGTCTCTGTCCTTGGAGGTTTTGAAGGCCCAACTGGACAAACCCCAGGAAACCTGGTCTGACTTTGGTGTTGATCCTATGTCCTGTGAATGAGACTGGACTGGAGACCTGCAAAGGCACCTTCCAACCTGAATGATGCTATGATTCTCCTGATGTCCTAACAGTGAAAACTCCTTAATGCCTACCTCAGGAATGCCAAAAATTATTTGCAGATAGATACCAGAGAGAAAGGGTCAGCTTTTAGTGTTGCTTGGACTTTAAAGTCCTCATTCTAAAAAATGTTTTATGAAGCTTTCTGAATGCAGCAGCAACATATGCAATTACAGTATCACCACAGGCAAGACAGTACAACATAACTGCATATATAATATATTGCAAATTTACATTTCTGGAAAGTAAATAAAGAATATAGCTTCACAGAATTTAGTTAGGTCACCCCAGGAAAGAGTGAGAATTCTCACAGTTTTAGAAAATCAGAATGCATAGTTCCGAAAACCTAAGAATTACTTCCTTTTTTTTTTGTTAAATATCACAAATGAGCTTCTAAGAACTTACCACCTTAGAAAGTTAATTTGATATACTTTCTTCTACCACTAATAAAACATGCACTGAAGTTACAAATACTTAAAAGACTAATTTCACGAGGCTAGAAACAACCTTCTAAAACAGCCTACCTTAAACATTTCAAGCAGTGTTTCCTTCTTAACTTCGAGTCTTTCAAAGGCTTGTTTTTCCTTCATTATCTTTTTGCATAATGTTTCCAAAGCAGAGAAGTCATTACTTGATACACCTCTAAAATAAACACACACAGAGAAGTGAGTAATTTTTGCTTTCACTTGCTATTTGTGATCCAGGTGCAATGCACTAACTTGCAGTTGGGACGCCCCACAAAAAAACAAAGCCATCTGCAGCAGTACATATGACTTCATTCTAGGAACAAGCACACAGCAGAAATTTTGCTGTGACTGCCACTCCCAGCTCCTAAAAAAGAAAAATACAAAACCTACCCTTCCTCAAGAAACATGTCGTAATAAAATCCATTTTCTATTGGTGGGCCATAGCACAAACAGCCACCATAGATTCGTTCCATAGCTTCACCCATTATATGAGCACTTGAGTGCCAGTAGACCTGACAGAAATAAGAAACAGAAGAGATCAGTCTGAATAAACACGATGCATTTTCAACTGTTTTACTTAAAACCTTTTCTGAAATGCTTGCTTTTAAGGACACTCGATGTAGATCCCACATTAGAGCAGTGTGCAGAACAGAAGTGACCTGCCCAGCAGCACTCTCATCCTCAGAACCAGTTTTTCCAAAAAAGCAGGACTTCCAATGTAAAACTGTTTACATCCTGGTGGCAAACAATTCATACTTTCAACTATTGCTGATTTATGCAATTATTGTCAGGAAACAGAAATAATTCAGAAACCTTTTTTTCTATGAACTTTAATTGATCAGATCTGCATAAAGTGCAAAAGATGTGATTTCAACATAAGGCTGTGGCTCTAATCCAGAGATCTTATGCATGGGAAATCCCGCACACTCCATCTTGTAGAACACCTGAGGTTTTGACAAAAGACCTCTAAAGACTGAGTCTGTCTTGGTTAGAGCAGACTGAAATCATAAATCGGGAACTGTCATTTAGCCAATATGAAAAACCTAGGTTTGAATGCAAGACTTCCGTGATGAGTTTGACTGATAGTTTCTTGTACCAACTGATTTTTTTCTAAAGACACTATTCACAAATTTACTGGCTGTCCACATTTATCTGACTGAGTAGCCAAAATAAAAAAGTAGCTACTTTTACATACACAAGAAAGAAAAAGAGCAGTCTGCTCAATACTTTTGTGATTCTAAATAGAAGGTCCTTTTGTACTCAGTTTTGTTCCCAAAACCAGTACTGAATTTATCAGTTCAAAAGACCTAATTTACATTAACGTGAAAATACAAAGTTTCAACAAGAACTACAGCAACTGCAAGCAGATCTGGCTACAAGTACACAGCAGAATGTACATTATCTGTAGTACCACAACCCGTCTGCTAAGGAACTATGAAGAAATGCAGATGTATCTAAACCACAAACCTGTTCTCTTCATCTTCTTAACACAGTATATACTCAAATAACTGCAAGAGGCTGAGTTAAATGTAAACCTGAAAGGAAAAACGTTTTGGTAAAAGATACTCACTGCTTGAGCCTCTTCATCTTCAAACTTAAGCAGCTCCAGGGAACAATCCTCCTCCAAAGGACGGTCTAGATCCCAAACCACCTTGTTCACTTTAGCAATAACAGTGTTGTCAGCTAATCCCTGACTAGAGAACAAATACAGAAATACAATTATAAGTAAGTATATTGTATTTTGAAATCAGCAAACAGAAGTTCCCCAAATTTGCCCTCCAGTTTGAGTAAGAATTCAGGAGTATTCAGAGCAAATAAAACGTATTCCAAATAAACAAGCAGTTTAGCCAGTCCTAAATATTCATGAAAAATCCTACCTATATTTTAGGGACATGGGAAGAAAACTGTGCTATATACTTACCCTTCACACATATTTGACTTAGAGGCAGAAACCTCAAAGTACAAACCTGACTTCACAATCCTACTGCAGTGTAAGACAGAACTTCTCTCTTAAGA
Source organism: Mystacornis crossleyi (assembly GCA_013400655.1). Taxonomy (NCBI): domain Eukaryota; kingdom Metazoa; phylum Chordata; class Aves; order Passeriformes; family Timaliidae; genus Mystacornis; species Mystacornis crossleyi. The sequence goes on along the minus strand of VYZQ01054426.1, from coordinate 61,220 downwards.
GTCATCAAACACCATTTTTGACATAGTAGCTTTACTGCTTGTATCCACTAGGCAAAATACCCTTTTCTTAATCCCAAATCACAAAAGTAAAGAAGGTTCCAATGACATGGTACCTTATTATGGAGATGAAAAAAAAAAGAGGCACTTCACCTTTAGGAATCACCCAATCTTTGTAATTTAAATGTCAAGAGTGTTCACTGTGTATCACTCAAAAATACTCCACAGCAGGTATGAGTAACTTGGAGATATGCAATGCTCTTTTTAAAAGGTATCTCCCATGCAAATAAAAGTGAAGAATACTCATACTGTTAACTTTCTCCGTAATCAATTGAAACATCACCCAGCCAACATCTTCCTCGGGTCAACGCAAACTGGTTTGCAGCGCTAACATTCCATCTGATAATTTACTAGCAAGTAAGTTCTTAATGCAACAGCAGCACTTGCATGGAAAACTATGCTATTAGGATGTGTCTAAAAGATCTCAGTTTCATTCTTATTTAATTTTAGAAACTGTATCTTTACAAGCCAAAAGAAAATTGCACTCCAAAACTAAAACTAGTTACCTTCAGTTTATTTTATACAAGATGCTTTGAGAAGACTTGAGATAAATGACAAAGAAACCATACATTACGCATCCCCTTAAACCCACTGCATGAGAATGACTGTGTAGTATGACAGAATAGAAACACACCTAATTCCACAAGCGATTTGATAAGGAGTAGTCTTCCAGGATTCAGCATCAACCTGCTTGCCATCAGGTAATGTAACTTTGATGGGTTTACTGTCATTTGCAGCTCTTTCTGCAAGGAGTGCATCATGTTCAGCCTTAAGTTTATTGTACATCTCTAAACGTTCATTGATAAATGCAGGCCAGGGATTCAGCTGTGTGTGATAAAGAGAAAGGAAAATGATTAATACATTATTAATCTGATAGCACGTTATGTCAAGAATGCCAACACAACACATACACTTTTCATAAGCAGCTACGTAACACTATCACATGCTATAACAAACAAATAATCACCATTATTTCAGGTTATATAGTATTAATTATGTCATAATATCATAATGCTTCAGTTTACTGCAATCTATATAACTGCACACCTGTTCAATAAACCACATGTTACCAAACAACTACATCATTAAACACCCGTTTAATAAACTACACAAGGACAAAAATCAACTAGAAAAGACTGTAGAAGTTCAACGTAAAAACCAGTTTTTCTTATTAGCTCGAAAAACTGATTTTTTGCAGTCTAGTCTAGTCTGAGCCACGAAGACAGGAGCTGACCCTAGTTTAAACACGTGTAATGACGTCAGGACTATCCGCCTGGGCACAGCATACGCTGCACAGCCATGCACTTGGCCCAGGACTGCTGCTGACTAGCAGCTGGCCCTGCGTGGAGTCAGAGGGCCACGAGGGGCCACCACGAAGACGAAAAAGACAAGAGCACGTCACGCAGGCTTTCTTCACTTCGGATATCTGCTGCCTGCCTTCGGCTGCAACGGGACACAGGGAAGACCATCACCTAGCCCAGCTTTGGGAATCTGAGCTGTTCTCCTATTACACCAATGCAACTTACTGTAAAAAAGAACAGTGGCACCTCATGGCAAACCGTGGGAAGTGTAACTGTAAAGCCTGATAAAATACTTCAGAAGGACAAACTGTAGCAAAGCCAGCAGCGCACAGGGCAGCAGCGCGGACTCCGCATCCTCCCACCCCCGCGGCCGAGGGGCTGCTCACCTCCGACCGCCCTCCATCGCCAGCCCCTTCCTTCATCTTCTTCTTCCCGCAGTCTGCTTTCTTCTCCTGCCCAGCATCCACCTACGGAGGGTGAGCACCGTTTAGTCATGCCCCGGCAGTCGCCTACACGTAAGGCGCTTTAAATCCCCCCTGCCCCAAACACCGCGGAAAAGACCCGACATCCTCGTCCCGCAAAGCCCTAGCCCAGCTCCCTGCTCCTTTTCCTTGGGGCACAGCCCACCACCCTCCGGAGCTGGGGAAATCCTCGGGAAGAGGCCCAGCTCCCTCAGCCGCCCGGCCCCGGCCTCCTGACACGGCTGCCCCGCTGCCGAGCCGCGGCGCGGGGCGCGGGGCCCACNCAGAATCAATTAAGTTGGAAAAGATCCCCGAGATCAGCGAGTCCGAACTGTGACCGAATGCCACCTTGTCAAGTAGACCACGGCGCTAATTGCCATGTCCAGGCTTTGCATGAACACTTCCAGAGACGGTGACCCCACCACTCCCCTGGGCAACCCAGTCCAGTGTCTACCCTTTCTGTGGAGAAATTCTTCCTTATGTCCAGCCTAAATCTCCCATGGAGCAGCTGAAGACTGTGTCCTCTTGTCCTGTCGCTTGTTCCCGGAGAGAAGAGGTGGATTCCCACCTGCCTCCAACCTCCAGTTAGGGAGTTGTAGAGAGTGATAAGGTTCCCCCTGAGCCTCCTTTTCTCCAAGCACCCCCAGCTCCCTCAGCTGCTCCTCATCAGACTTGTGCTCCAGACTCTTGCCCAGCTCCGTTGCCCTTCTCTGGGCTGACTGCAACACCCAGGGATACCTGGCTACTATTCCCCCTGATGCAGACGTTCAGTCAGGGATGGATCAGTGAATGGGAGTACTCCTTGAAAACTAAAAGCTAAAATTAAAACAAATTTTAAAAACAGGATTGATCAATGTCTGATTTCTCAGGGGAGGGGAAAAAAAAAACAAAAAAAACCCAAAACCCCCCCAAACAAACAAACAAACACCCCCCCAAAAAAAACCCCAAAACAAAAACAAAAACAAACAAACAAACAAAAAAACCACAAAAAACCCCCCCAAACCCAAACAAACAAACAAAAAACCCCAAACAAACACCAAACCCAAACATGTAGAAGAGATTCTGAGGTGGTTGTGTTAGACCTGAACTGCAGAAGCACCTGCAGCTGCCCCAAGGGAAGCATCACCTCAGTGGCTTGGAAGCTACAGACACCTCCAAGGAAAGGATGTGATATGCAGGCATGGCTTTTGCTCTGTAAGCTTTCCCTCCTCTCCCTGCTGCTGTTCTCAGCTAATAATAATGCTTTCATTTAGTAAGGTTACTATCTTGCAGCACAATCTCATGGTGGCTATGGACTCTAAGAGTGGCCAGTCCTAAAGCCTTAGGTGTGTTTGGTAACCTTAGGCATACTAATATACCAGTGAACTCACACAGTAGTCTAATTTAAGCAAGATGTACATTACCAGATTTCATGTTTTCAAGAAATCCTGGCATAGCATCCTGACTTTGAAGAGAGTAAATCACGGGTCAGGTCTTGCCTTGAACCTCTGCTGCCTGCAGAGCACCCAACACTATTTCTACCTCCTGCAACAGCTGCCTTCTCTTCACCTGCAGCAGTACTCGGGGAGTTTAGAGTGTCTAAAATGTGCTCAGATGGATATCAGGACACCTCAGACTCCATGGACTTAAGTGCTATGAGCCAAATGTTCAAGAAAAAAAAAAGTTTTGTATAGCTTTCAAATACTGGTTATGTAGTGGTGAAGGGTGGTGGTTGAGAGAATGGCACTGGGCTATTTGACCACAGATGTAGGAGCTTAAACTCTAATGCAACTATTTTAATCTATTTGTTAAAAAATGAAAATGGAAAGGTGTAGTAAATAGGAACCTAAAGACAGAATCAGGCCTACATCCATATAGTTCATTTGTTGTCTGAAAGTAATGTACAAGCAGCATAAATATTGGCAAAAACATTTATTAAACAGCTACATTTAATAATACATGTGTGATCTTTTGTAGCAATACAATATTTATTAACAAAGGATATTTTATAATACTAATTTTTATATTTGCAGCATCTCCTAAAATCTTTTTCAGGTGGAAAAATTACAAGTGGCTAACAGATAGAATATTAAAAAACTTAGAGATGAATTATGTAAGGCCAAAATTTAAAAAAAGTATAGTGATGCTGTTCAAGAGAAAAAACTGTTAAGTATTTCAAAAGCAATTGGGAAACTGTTGTGCCAGAAGATGGCAGCAGAGAAACATGCTGATCTGATGAGACTCACAAATTCGGCTCACAGCTCTTGGCCTTAGGAAATAGAATTTATGGCAGAAAGCACAAAATTAAATTACTGTTTTACTGACTTTACTCTTAAGCAGTGCAATTAATGATGTGCGACTAAATTCAACCATGCTCTAATAGTGTAATTTGATTTCAATGTGCTTTAATGACTATCAGCAATGAATTGATGTTTCTGGTTCATGTGAAGTTTCTTGGGAAAAATGTGGTCAGAAACTGCTACTGGAATTGCAGTGTTACTTGGCTTATATTTCATTTAGGAAAAATCAAAATCAAAATCAAATCAAAATGCAAATATAAATTTGGAGCCATGAATGTAACACATTTACACCATTTACTTGCACCAGCTGCTCTAGGGAAACCATCTGACTTGTAATACAGCACTAGGCTTTCTGTAAAATGTCTGGGTTTGTTTATATTTGTGTACATTAAATCAACTCTATTCACTGTTGAGTATTTACTGATTTCACAAACTCTGCATTAATTTGAAATCATTGTATGAACGCCACCCATTTACATTGAGGGTTCAAAATGCATCATTTGAATTCCAGGTCTAGTGGCTTTCCATAAGCTCACTTCAAGCTAAGAGTTATCATCTCAAAATTTAAAAATCATACAAATATGAGAATCTCAGGTTTGAGAATTGAAATATTTTTGTGCAGTTTTCTGTTGTATTAATTTCACTTGGGCTGATGCAACAAAGCAGTAGACTTCTTAGAAGTCCAGTATAACTATCTTAGAAATGTACATTCAGAAACTGAAAAACATGTAAAGGTAAATTTAAAAAATAACTTTGACATTAAATTTAAATATTGTGAAAGTTACTGAAGTCCTGATTCAAACTGGAACGTGCTGGGAAAGCTAAATCTAAGCCTTGACGTTTTATATTATTTCAGCTTTTGGTGCCTTATTATTAAAATACTTATCTTTTTAGGAGGATGAGAAAAATAACTGATATTTTATACAAAAAAAAAGGAGACAATCAGGATTTGTTTCTTTATCCATGATGGCTTTCTGTACAGGCACTGTTGTATTTAGTCTGGTCATCTTCATGCACCAAGAGGTTTGCCCAAATGCCAAGTTTGTTTCTGCTTTTTCCAGGAGAGATACGTGCTCTTGCATGCTAGGGAGAAAATCCTCACTAACAGCAGAAATCCCAGACCTTTCGTAGACTGAAGGCACTCTTCACAGAGACAGCCTCATCCCATCTGTGTTCCCCGGGATGCAGGTCCTCTCCACTTGCCCCTCTTACCCCCTTCACACCTGCAGCAGTGCAGATAATACATTTAAATTACTCAGGGTCAGCTTGTTCTCTACGGCCAGGCAGGTTTTCTGAGTAAAACACAATGAGGTGTATTTGGTCAAATGTAGGAGACAAACAGTTTCATTGCTTATAGTTACAGGTGCTGAGATCAGAGGTTACAAATTCCAGGTGAAACTTTAAACCAGGGTTCACTCCTTGACATCAGATGAGCATCAGATTTTTACTAGGAATCCTTGGGCCTTTTAAAGAAGGGAGATGCTGGGTGATTTTCCCTTCCTTCCCTCCCCCCACTTTTTCTCCCTTTACTGAAAACCAGATTTGGCTTTCTGCTTCTTCATAACAAACATACTAATTATAACTCATGTCTCATTTCCCCTGCATCTCAATTCTACCCCTAGTTCACTTGGTTAAAATGGTGGTTTAGCATACATATGGCTCAGCCAACAACCTTATGTCTCACATCATAGAAAGTAGTAGGTATGCAGGCATTCAAATAAACTCAGCTCTTTCCTGTGTTCTTTTTGAAGAGCTCAGACATGTCATTTTGGGGGGCATATTAACAATCCATTATTAATTGATGTATCTAGGGTTAAGATACTTTTCTGAACTCCTACCTTTAGGATAAACTGCCCCTGCTTCACAGTATAACAGCAGATTCCTATTCTGTGATTCTATTTTCCATTAAGATTTGCACTTAAAACCATTGTTGTTTTTTATTTAAAGCTTTTATTTTGGATATTGGTCTCAGAAAAAGATGTGCTCTTGGCAGTTGTGACTCCCATTTTGGTCTCCATTCTCAGTCTTGTGACTGGGCTGTGAGATATGGATCCAGAGCTCCTGCCTTTCACTTCCTGTTTGTAGATGAAGATCAAACAGTAAGGCACCAGTCATTTTACAAGGAAAGTAAAATGTTAGCTATTTCGTATACTGAGGAGGAAGGGTGATAAACTAAGAAAAAAGTTAAAATCACATGCCCTTGACTGTCCTTAAACACAATGTTAAAAATCACAGTGATATATTTTTGCCAAACTTCTGGATCTTGGACGCATCCTTGGCTTTTGTAACCAAATTAAAACTAGCTTTTACTTTAATTGAGCATCACTAAGTTGTTGCACTATATAAAACTTTTTTGCTCATATGTGGAATTATCCAGAATACAAACTACTTTTTTGTTAACCTTTCTTTTCCTAATAAAAATGATTATGTTTTATTTTAGTGTTTATTTCAGAATTCAAAGTCTGAGAATATGGGTTTTGTCAGATACGTTTGTAATACTGAAATTCGCTTTTTTTCTTATCTATATCACTGATATTTTTTCCCTCAGAACAGCATTTTCTGTTTCTATACTATTACTGAGATTGAACTGTTCCTCCATCTTCTTTGTGGGCCAAGTTCTCCATGCCATGGCATGACATGGCACATGGAGGAATTTTCTACATAATCAAATCAGAAGCAAGAAATGCATTTTCCAGTAGTTTCCTTGGTACAGTCCGTAACCTTTGATTTCCAGATTCAATTTCTTATTCCAAGCAATCTCTATCCTACTCCGTAGCACTGGAAACTCTCTCCAGATACCAAGGGATGAAAAATGCTTGCATTAGCTCCTCCTGCTAATGCTCCATCTGACAATTTTGGGAGGAAATTTCAGACAGTACAGGGAAGTCAGATATTGCATTCTAGGATTTTGTTCTCTTTGACCATATTTTTCATTGCAGTAATGACGTAATTTCACACATTTCCAATGAAACTTATTTTATTTGAGAAATATGTTCTTGGTTTCTCTTTTTAGCTATGACTCAAATGTTCTGGTGATGTTCTCATTAACATCCCTTTTTAGTGATGTTTCATGGACACAATCCAATATCATTGCTTCAAATAAAGGAACACATGAAAGCTGATGAAAAGAGGTATATCATAACTGTGAATTTTGTCAAACCTCTTGTGACAAGTTATATAAAAGCTTTTTTCTTTGTGTCCTTTTCATTTGGAAGTATTTGGTATATATTTTTATATATAGTATATAAAAATAATACTAAACTGGTAAATTATTTAAAGGTTTTATAATACAGGGACAGAGGACAGAAAACTCCTTAGTTAGCAGTAGCTGCCACAAGGTGGGTTCCTCAGGGACTCCACTGTTCGGTGCTGATCAAAGGAAAAAGATATTCCAAGGGAACAAAGTTTAATTTATTCACAGTTTACCTAGAAGAATGGGATGGGATGTCTTGGCAGTAGCATGGGACAGAAAAACCAACTCATCACTATCTTCGAAACATCTGCTCCATATGGAACAACCACTCTTTTCAGTCTTTTCTTTCATAGACTAAGCAAACTTAATATTTTAATCTGTCTCAGGGAGCATGCTTCCAGACACTGGTTCTTGCCTTCTGAACTCCAGTCTATGATTTTCTCGAAAACAATGATGCTTCAAACAAGCACAGTATTCCTGCAGAGCAGAGAGGACTATTGCTCAGACCTGACGTAGAGCACTTCAGCTAGTATAACAGCATCGTATCACTCATTCACCTTCAGTTGGTGGCTTGTTAGGATGAGCAGTACATTCTGTACTCTGTCCTACTTTTCTGTACACTTCCCTGAAGGGAAAAGCACTGGGCAGTAGCAAACTGTTTCTTTTACTTCAAACAACCTCTCCAGTTTGTTGGTCATAGACTTTTAACATGTACTCTTACCTCCCTCATTAACAGCTAATGACTTTTTGGGCAAGAATCAAACACAGGGTAAAATCAAGGTAGAACCAGCTTGAAATAAACTTCTAGTTTTACACAGTTTCATTTAATCATGGAAGTGATCAGTGATTAATGCCGCCTATATTAATACAGAGTTTTTGTTTCAATAAATTATTATCACAACTAGCCGCACTTCTCATTGCTTTCCTGTCTCCCTGATGTCTCCCCGTTAGTTTGTCATGATTCCGGCTCTGTCTTCTGGTGATTCTCCCTGTCATGGAAAGCACTGCATCATTCATCATACACAGCCTGTGCTGCTACATAAAGCTCTCCTTTCACAAACATCATAGGGTAAATCACCACTTTAAACAGTGGCACTCTTCAGTGTTGAAACCAAGGGTTAACCCTAAGAGAAGGAAATAGGCTAAAATTTACGTATTTTCTACATATATTTATGTATTTTATCATCTAGATCACCTAAGCCCAATATGCCATCTCGGGTGCAGCTGCCTTGGGATAAGAAATCTGTTATTGCAGCTCACCTGGACCTGTTTCCTCCACCAGAGATTATCACCCCCTCCAGCCTCTTGGCATTTCTTCATGTGGATCCGCTCCTTAGCCTGGTTTTAATGACCTAGTTTAGCAGAAACACCTTTTACTCTCAAGTCAGGCTGACAGAATGAGGGTAAATAGCAATTACACACACAGTTGCCCTGACATATCTGGAAGGGCAGTAAAGTCTGGCAGCAGAACCCAGCCAGAAAGCCCTGTCTTTCACATCAGGTACTGCCAGAATGGGCGTGACCTGAAGTTTTGTTGGGTTGGGGTTTTTAATTTGTTTTTTTTGTTTTGTTTTAGTTTGGTTTGGGTTTTTTGCCTTTTTTTTTAAACTCATGGCAGTTCAATTGATTTTGGCAGTTGTGCACAATAACCCAGCTACAAATTACATTAGGATCTTGCTTTTCTCCGTCCGATGTTGGACCAGCTCCCAACTGCCTTTGAGAAAATTAAATTGGCCAAACTCATCTGCCTAAAAAGATCTGTCTGCTGTTAAAAGAAGAACAGTATAACAATTAAGGTTGAAAACAAAAAGAATTAAACCCCAGTATTTTCTGTCCTTGTTTTTTTAATGTGAAAACTTCATATTAAAGTGAAATAAACTTCTTACTTCTTCAGAAAGATGTCTAATTCCTGCTAGCATTTCCACCACTGCGTACATTTGTTCTTTCTGTCTGCTTTGGCAGCAAAAGACATGAAAAAGTTTTGGGTTTTTTTTTACAAATATAAGGAATGCTTATGTCCTTTTGACCTTAATCTAAAAGTGCACATACAGGAGAATGAGTTAAATATTTTCAAGCAGGTTTTTTGTCTGCGTGTGTGTGATAAAAGCACTTACGCTGTCAGCAAGAGCAAAATATAAAACGAATGGAAAGAACAAGCAGGCTGTCAGAAATACATGATAAACTGCACATAAAGAATATATCACTTTCCAGAGGTCTCTGTTGTCAGTGTGCGAATAGAAGCCACACTTCCAAAAGGCCTTTCTGTCTTTGCACAGAGCATGAGGACACCTCCATTTCTTCCACCTCTGTTTCTGGCAGCCTGAAGAAGTGATCACTGCTGAGTTCCTGCCTTTTAGCAGGAACTAGAACCTGTGAAGCTCTGTTCACTCTATTTTTTGAGCCCTTATCCATCTTGATCTAATTAAATTACATTAACTGATGAGTGAAATGGCCAGTTTGCCATTAATTGTAAGATCTCCTTTTTTTGACTTGCTTTGCTGTATCTCTTTATTGACTACTGGCATCCCACTCTTTGCCTTCCTCCATCCACTCATCTGTTCCTGGAGCTTTTGTCCTCATTCAGTAATCTCACTTGTTCCAATTCCTGTGCTGTGATGATGAATGACAATTTTGTATTCCACCAAGTCCATATATTCATTTTTTTAAACCACATTAGTGCTTTAATAAACTGGAAATTACAGAACTCCTGATGCATATATTTTTTATTTAATTAAATATTTTAAATGGTTTTTTTACCAGCTCATTGGAATGAGAACTGTCAACGGTATTAAAAATGCTTTTTTCTATGCATTCCCCATTATTTAATCCTTAACTAACATGCAAGAGAAAAGACATAGAGAGATCTCAGTACTAATTTCCACTAAGGAGTTCCTGCCTCTCATCTCTGGCATCTTGCTGCTGTTTCAGATCTCTTGTTCTGCTGTGCCAACACAACCACAAATCCTATCAGTGAACTAATTTGGTTTAAAAAATAATCCATATTTTCCCTCAGAATATTCTTAAAGATCAATCAGCTCCTGGGATGATATTACTATGTAAACTGACACTGCCTGCAGAGCTGAATATCCAGACATAGCACCGATATCTGGTTTCTTTATGTTGTGAGATTTTGGTTCCTCTTATATGGGAATACATGTGAAAGTAGACTTTGGAATAGTCCCTGTCTTGAGACGACACGTAACAGCAATCCAGCTCCTTGGTTCTCAGTGGTCAATGGTCCCCCACGCTTTGAGGGACATGTGACAATATCTCTAACTTTTCTTTTACAAGCAATATGGGTACCTATTGTGGAGTTACTTAATCTCAAGCAGAAATTATCTTTGCTCTCCAAAGCCTTTTAAATCCTCTGGACAGAAATGCCATGATGTTGGTAAAGCACAGATTTTCACCACTCACTCTTTATCTCAAACTACGTTATGGTTGTTTGATGCAGGCAGATGCACATGAGGAACAAGGTCGCCATCATCCTGTGCACTCCAGTGACCATCCAGTGCTGACCTGTCTAAGACATGGAAATGAAAACAAAAGTGAAAATCACAGCAACAACTTGGATCCAAGCCAAGATGATTTATCCTCCTAATTTTTTTTAGTTAGCATAAAAGTCTGTTCTATACTCAGACATTATCCGGATATTGTCTATAAATACAGAAATTGGTTGCCTAAACAAAGTGAATATTTTCTAACATCATCCAGTTAGAAGAGGAAAGTGAGTTTAGTAGAGAAGCAATATGACTCAAGGTAATGTACAAGGTTAAACTGTTAAAAAGAATGCAATAGTTGCATTCTTAGTATTACTTCCCTGACTAAAAGTATTTGGAAAAGAGGAAATGTAGGAAATGTATTGTTTAAGTGAAAATAATTGCAAATACATCTTTCTTAGAAAAAAATTTATCTGGAAGGTTGTGATGTCAACTTCTGATCATAGGCTTCAGTGGGAACCACAAGTGTTCTCTAAAACACTAATGACCAATGGAACTAGTATTTGCTGTGTATAAAACTGCGTTTTGCCCATGTTGCATGTTGTCTGGAGTGGCAGACAGCAGACAAGAAGTATTGTTCCTCCTTAAACATTCATGACCAGAAGTCTAACCTTTATTATTTATGGAAAAGAAAAGAGTGGGAGCCAGTTTTTCGTCCTAGCATCTTATTTGTAAAAGAAAAATGACGTCCACCTGCCTGCCTTTACCATACTTTCTGCAGTGAAGTGGAAGTTGTTAGGATAGCAAGAGTAGCCAAGTGTTATTACTGTGCATGTGTGTTTATATATATATATCTGTATGTATGTACACCTATGTTTTGTGTGCAGTTTTGTGATCTTGTGGTTCTCATACACGTATCTCCACAGAAGCTGGTGTCACTTAAAAGCAAAACAAGTAAATATGTCCCCATTCCATTTATTTTTTTGGCATCAGATTGGCTCACCTTGGGTTTTTATGCTGCAGTGTTTTCACCTGAAGACTGTGTTGATTTTTCACGTAACTGACGTATATGAAGGTAAGGTCACAAAACACAAAAAGAGACCTAAGATACATCATGATGCATTTAGAAATCCTTTAGGTGTGTTCCAAAAGCGTATAGATTCCTTAAAATAAAAGATATCAGATTTCTTGAAAAACGGGAAGAGTTTGCAAGTCTGAGTGGCAGGGTATATTTGCAGCACAGGCCATGTTATAGTACTTCATCTTTTCAGCCTGTAGGTGGGACTGTGTTTTCAGCGAACCCATCTGTGAAAAAAATTCTGAGTCGGCATTAGGCAGCTCAGGCTGCTGCTAACACTAGCTGGAGCGAGTCAAGTGATTCTTGACTTGTGTTTGAGTTATTTCTTGGGGGGAAATAGCTTGTGTCCGAAATTACTTTAGTCCTAACGGGCCAGCCTGAAATCTCTGTTCTCACTGCAGTCTGTGGGCATTCTGCCTGCTACAACTCCGCAACTGCAGGATTTGTTCCTATTAAAAAGCATTTATGTAGCTGAAAAAATAATGTCTGTGGAAAAATGCTGAATTTATAGCTATGGAAAATACTGTAAGTGATATGATGATTGTGTATTAAGTGATATTTTGAATTGGGATTAAAAAGTACATTCTCATGCATAACTTCCTGGCTCAGAAAACTATGTCAATCACAGGCTGGGATTCTTCTTCATAAAAACACTTAGGGCAAAAGGGAACAACAGAAATGTTTATAGCACCCTAGGCCCACAGAGACTCCTATAATGTTTATAGCACCCTAGGCCCACTGACTCCCATAACACTGAATGCAATTCCTCAGGTGAGCAAGAAGTACATACTGTGGGCCAAATGTTTTTATGAAAACACTGAAATAGGACTTCAACGCTACTACTGCTACACAGCACTGGCTAGATGCTTTTTGTTTCTTGTTTTGTCTCGTGCTGGCCCTGTTTCTCCCACTCTTATTCATTCCCAGCAGTACTTTACCTCACAAGGAGCAGCGTGTGTTAGGGGCAGCAGCCCTGTGATTTATGGGCTTACTATCTCTTCTGTTGTGTTTACACAGCTTATGCTCAAATAAGACAGCTAGGAGAGTATGGAGCTCACATGTAAAATGAAAAAGATATTCTGCTGGGGGAAGAAGGAAATCAAGAGAGATCCGACCAGATTTTGGTGTTGTAAACACATCTGTAGGGTCACCATAAAGCAATGACTACAAAGGTCAGCATTTCAAAATGTGTCTTAAGAAAATGTTTTTGCAAGCTTTGTGGTGAAGATGGCTGGCGTGTTGTATATTGTAACATTCTGCTTAATCTCCTCTATGTTATATGGAGTCATTTACAACAAAAAATGCCTGACATAACTTACAGCACAGGAACACACAAAACCAGCTTCACCAGGGTGGATGTTTATGTAATCTTCAAGAACACTCTGAAGTTTGATTCAGTAATCAAATAAAACTACGAGAGGCACATTTCTCAGAGACACTACCCATCTTTGAATTTCTGAGCTTCTTTATTTTACCGAGCCTTGTTAGATAAATGTTGATGATTATTTCTGTACATCGTGTTATCTGCTGTTTTCATTCCACTTCTTGGTTGTAATTGCACAAGTGCTTTGAGCTTTCTTTATTTAATTGAGGCATCTTAAAGGTGAGCAGATGGTCACCACAGGAGTGCAGGTTTCCCATTCATGGCCTGCACAGCAAAGGCAGCAACAAAAGTTAAGTTTACACATACTGCCCTGACAACGACCTCTGTGCTGAACTAAACAAACCCCTTCTGTAAAGCCAGGAGCAGTTCACTCACCTTTCGAACACAGACCTGGCACTCTCTAGCAACCGTAAAATATCAAACCGAGCAGCCCTGCTCTCAGGATGGATGCTGCTACAGGGGACACAAAGCTCCACAGAGAGCCATCCTCTGGGATATTGCTGTCAAAAAGCATCAGGTGTTCCAAAGCCTCTTTCCCAAAACGTCTTGCACATTTCACATTACTTTGTT
>VYZQ01054426.1:6029-47062 GCA_013400655.1 Mystacornis crossleyi | reverse complement strand
AGGCGGGCGGGGAAGGGGGGGGCGAAAAGTTTGCCGGAGCTCGGGCGTCTCCGGGGGGGCGGGCGCGATGCCGCCCTGGCTGCTCGGCAGCCTCTGCTGCGTGCTGGCGGCGCGGGCGGCGCTGGGCGGCGGCCCCGCGNTTAAGTGATATTTTGAATTGGGATTAAAAAGTACATTCTCATGCATAACTTCCTGGCTCAGAAAACTATGTCAATCACAGGCTGGGATTCTTCTTCATAAAAACACTTAGGGCAAAAGGGAACAACAGAAATGTTTATAGCACCCTAGGCCCACAGAGACTCCTATAATGTTTATAGCACCCTAGGCCCACTGACTCCCATAACACTGAATGCAATTCCTCAGGTGAGCAAGAAGTACATACTGTGGGCCAAATGTTTTTATGAAAACACTGAAATAGGACTTCAACGCTACTACTGCTACACAGCACTGGCTAGATGCTTTTTGTTTCTTGTTTTGTCTCGTGCTGGCCCTGTTTCTCCCACTCTTATTCATTCCCAGCAGTACTTTACCTCACAAGGAGCAGCGTGTGTTAGGGGCAGCAGCCCTGTGATTTATGGGCTTACTATCTCTTCTGTTGTGTTTACACAGCTTATGCTCAAATAAGACAGCTAGGAGAGTATGGAGCTCACATGTAAAATGAAAAAGATATTCTGCTGGGGGAAGAAGGAAATCAAGAGAGATCCGACCAGATTTTGGTGTTGTAAACACATCTGTAGGGTCACCATAAAGCAATGACTACAAAGGTCAGCATTTCAAAATGTGTCTTAAGAAAATGTTTTTGCAAGCTTTGTGGTGAAGATGGCTGGCGTGTTGTATATTGTAACATTCTGCTTAATCTCCTCTATGTTATATGGAGTCATTTACAACAAAAAATGCCTGACATAACTTACAGCACAGGAACACACAAAACCAGCTTCACCAGGGTGGATGTTTATGTAATCTTCAAGAACACTCTGAAGTTTGATTCAGTAATCAAATAAAACTACGAGAGGCACATTTCTCAGAGACACTACCCATCTTTGAATTTCTGAGCTTCTTTATTTTACCGAGCCTTGTTAGATAAATGTTGATGATTATTTCTGTACATCGTGTTATCTGCTGTTTTCATTCCACTTCTTGGTTGTAATTGCACAAGTGCTTTGAGCTTTCTTTATTTAATTGAGGCATCTTAAAGGTGAGCAGATGGTCACCACAGGAGTGCAGGTTTCCCATTCATGGCCTGCACAGCAAAGGCAGCAACAAAAGTTAAGTTTACACATACTGCCCTGACAACGACCTCTGTGCTGAACTAAACAAACCCCTTCTGTAAAGCCAGGAGCAGTTCACTCACCTTTCGAACACAGACCTGGCACTCTCTAGCAACCGTAAAATATCAAACCGAGCAGCCCTGCTCTCAGGATGGATGCTGCTACAGGGGACACAAAGCTCCACAGAGAGCCATCCTCTGGGATATTGCTGTCAAAAAGCATCAGGTGTTCCAAAGCCTCTTTCCCAAAACGTCTTGCACATTTCACATTACTTTGTTCCAGAAAAGGCTAACAAAATCTGAAGCATAGCAGCTTTAGGCCAGTGAGTAGAACTGAACAGGGATGCTCTTATGACTAGGAAGTGTTGTCACAAAAATTCCAAAAGTTCTTTTTTTTCCAGTAAAATAATCTCAGAGCTCCCCATTGGTGTTAACCTCCACTGGGGCATGAACTCGGGGCATGAAATTGTGTCTCTCAACACAGCAGGAAATGACAAAACCCAGCATCTAGACCTTCTTGGCACGGGAGGCTCAGAAAGATCCCAAAAGTACACAGGCAAGGGTCACAGATCCAGTGTCAACTTCCCCATACCCTTATGCTGTGCACGGGCAGCTTTCCGGGTGAGGAGATGGGAGCAGGGCAGCCCTGCTTGTACCCTGCCGCAGCGCCCTTCAGGCTGCCGCCTGCATCCCCTGGTGCTGATGCTGCAACTCCTCCTTCCCCAAATTTCACAGCCCTGCCGAGCGCCGACCCCTGAGCCCTTGGGGTGCCTCAAAAGCCTTCCTTATGCAGGAAAGGACAGTTTAAGCGAGCTGGAGCAAACCCCAATAGTATTCAAGAAAAAAAAATAAAAGTGCAATGTGATTCTTTACTCCCCGGCCGCGACTGCGGGGACTCGCTTGGCAAGGGAGGGCAGCAGCCGAGCAGGAAGGTACAGGAATTACACACACATCAGTGTTAGATGTATGCGATAAGGACACCCCCCGCCCGCCCGCGGAGGTNGGAGGAGGAGGAGGAGAAGCTGATCCGGGTGCTGGTGCTGCTGCCGCAGGACGACGCCTACCTCTTCTCGCTGGGGCGGGTGCGGCCGGCCATCGAGTACGCGGTGCGGAGCCTGCGGGAGAGCGGCGCGGGTCTGCCGCCCGGCTACGCCTTCCAGCTCACCTACGAGGACTCGGCGTGCGGCAACCGCGCCCTGTTCAGCCTGGTGGACATGGTGGCCTTGCAGCGCCGCCGCCCCGACCTGCTGCTGGGGCCGGTGTGCGAGTACGCGGCGGCGCCGGTGGCGCGGCTGGCTGCGCACTGGGACGTGCCGATGCTGTCGGCGGGCGCGCTGGCCGCCGGCTTCGGCGCCAAGGGCGGCGAGTATTCGCACCTCACCCGCGTGGCGCCCGCCTACGCCAAGATGGGCGAGATGCTGCTGGCCCTCTTCCGGCACCACCAGTGGAACCGGGCCACGCTGCTCTACAGCGACAGCAACCCCGAGCGCAGCTGCTACTTCGCCATGGAGGGCGTCCATGTGGTCTTCCAGGAGGAGGCCTTCCACATGGCCGTGCACAGCTTCGACGAGACCAGCCGGCACCTCGACATCGACGACGTCGTCCGCGCCCTCCAGACGGGCGAGAGGGGTGAGTGGCGCCGGCGTGCCCGGCCGGGCTCCTCCATGGTGTTTGGTGGCGGCTGGGGCGGTGGGAATCCCGGGAAGAGAAGGATCTCCGGGACGGGAAGAGTCAGGGCTCGTCCCCGCCCGTGGGGAAACCCACTGCGGTGCTGCGACGGCAGCCCCGGGCCAGGCATCCCCTGGCAGATGGGAACAGTAGCTCGCAGTGAAAGCTTTGCCCACAGAGGTTCATAGAGTTTTGCCTCCCGACGGCTTCCCTCGGGGACCGCTCTAGGAGGGCTTTGTGGCATGATAAGAAATCAGCTTTCTGCTGGAGGTCTGGTTTACCCAAAATTATTCACGTCTGCAGAACAGCAAATCTGTTGCTTATTCTCTGACATTTTGCAGTGACACTGTAAGTTCAGGGACTAAGCAAAGATGTTTTCCTCTCACCCCGCTGTGTCTTTCAGCGGAAGACCTTTTCCTCACTTCTGCCATTAGAAGCCCCGTCGAGTACCTCGTAAATAACAGATGCATTTAGGGGAAATGGCAGTTTCAGGGGATGTGTGCATGCGAAACACCTGAGTGCATGCTGTGATATTGTCACCAACAGTTAGCAAGACACCGTGGAGATAAATGGCTTGTAAAACATCTGGGACAGTCATTTCTGGGCTGAATGAACTGACTGCATCATGGAGCAGCAAAGGAAAGTACTTTGGAACATGCAGTTTTGTAGTTAGATGTGCTTTAAAGTGAGATCTTGCCTAGCGATGTATGGATGTATGGGCTTATCAGAAAGACTTTTTGTGTTCGAGGGTTTTACCAGCCACAGGCTTCCCTGTAAGTTAATGCAAAAACAAAAGATGTATTCCAGGAGTCACCTGCAGGGTGAAGTTAAAGTCCTTAGGTATTTTCCAAGAAAGCCATTGATATACAAATCCCTTCGTACAATTTTTACATGTCTTGTTGTAGAATGTTAAAATAGCATCAGAACTGGACAAATAAAGATCATGCTGTGTGTGCCTGGCAGACACACACCTGGTATTATGGTGCTGAAGGCTGTGGGTGGAGCAGCCTTGCACTGCTGATGTTATGCTGCTGTGAAATCATTAACACGTGCAGGAGTGTGTGAGATAATTGAGGTCTAACAGTATAGGGCTCTTTAACTCCCTATTCACTCGAGCAGGTGTTTAAAATAGAGCTTTCCTTAAAAGTACCATTTGGGGAAGTATAATGAATGGAGAGAAATAAATGTGTCAATGCTGGAGGAAACCGCAGTGTGGGGAAAGATGCTTGTCAAGTGTCTGTGTGTGTGGCTTTCCTGATGCTGAGAGCATAACAGCATGCTTGCAGCAGGAAAAGTGTTGACCCCAGCCCCACTCTTCACGCCATGCTGACAGTCAGGGAAGAGAGCTTGCTTTCAGCCTGGTCTGAAATGCTTTGCTAAGCTGAGACATTTGATCTTTCATAATTCTGTGACTTGCAAATGCCTGAACAGAAGCAGCCCTCTTCTTTCTCCCCATTGTGCACTGTGGGATCCCTCTTTCCATCTCATCTCTTCATTTGTCCTCTGACTCCTGCCACTCAAGTGGGGCCCTCCAGCTTCCGCTTGTCCCTTTCTGACCTTAAAGAATTCTGACTGCAGGATTCACCCGGCACATTCCTTTGGCCCTGCTGCTCATGGCATCTTTCAGGTTACCACAATATTTTAAGAGCTATACATCGTGTGGGGGGTACACCAGATGAGGTCTGAAGAACAGTCAAGGTCTTTATTTCTTGGAGGGACTCACTGGAGATCCCCCCCAGCAAGACAGCAGGGCTTATGGACAACAGCAGCAGACTGTCCAGAGCACTTTCAAGAAATGTTTTCCACTTGCTTGATTCCCAGTTTTTAAAAACTCCTGTGTCAGACCTGCTGTGACACTGTCCTTGGCTCTAAGCCTTCACCCTCTCTAGTTTTCAAAGACTGCTGATGTTTGGGGTCCCACCTGAGTGGTCAGGCTTCACTGAACTCCATGACTGGGAGTGGGCTTTCAAGCAGATACAGGATTCTTGCTTGAAACTCTCCCAGAGCTGGGACAGAAAGTGCCCCGCCAGCTGTCCTGTGGGAACCAGGACAGAGGCTGGCCCCAGGGGTTAGGTTGCTGCTGGTTGGGGGTCTGCGCTGAGCTCCCAGGTGCCTGGGAGGAAGAGGCACACTCAGCCATGCATGCCTGTGTACCAGGGACTGCGTGTGCAGCCCCTGGAGCCATGTGAAATGACTGAAGTCTTGGAGCCACAAAAAAATAATGATGAAAAATACGATAATAAAAGTGCATGTCTACAATTAATTTCATTAGTAGTTCAAGCTCCCTTA
Source organism: Mystacornis crossleyi (assembly GCA_013400655.1). Lineage (NCBI taxonomy): Eukaryota > Metazoa > Chordata > Aves > Passeriformes > Timaliidae > Mystacornis > Mystacornis crossleyi. The sequence continues at coordinate 41,838 of VYZQ01054426.1, read as the reverse complement.
CACGCTCAGGTCTGCCTGCTGCAGATGTAGGCTCAAGTTTATGGTAAGGCTCAGGTTCATGCTGTAGGCTCAGGTTTACTGTAAGGCTCACAAATGCAGGCCTGTGCTTTAATGTATAAGCATGTAGTCCAAGGGATGTGTGTAGCAAAGAGAACACTTTTTCTTTTAACTGGAATTAAACTCTAAAGTATTTTCAGGATGAGTCAATAATCCTGCTCAATAAATTCAGCATATTAGTATTAGAATTGCTGTGGTCTGTGTGTATTATGGTGGAGGGAGAACATTTTGTATGGGTTTGCACGTACCCGTTTGTATTTACACAATAGTAAGGTACAGATGCAGATTAAACACATAATTTATATTTTTGGAAGATTGTGAGAAAGAAATCCATAGCTTATTTGCTTCAGAATCTTGAAATATGTAATCTTTGCTTTCCTGCTGGGTTAGAAACCCCTTCCAAACAGTTAATATTACTTCTCTTACATTCCTTTAGAGGCTTACAAAATATGATTTAATGTATGTTAAAGTAGTTCCCCACACACACTCTTTCTTTTATTCTTTTTTCTCAACGTCTTTTACTGGTGTTGTGGGAATCTCTTTGATTCCATCTATTGATTACTGTTTTATGATAGAAGTGAATTACAAAGGCAAAGTCAAGGAAGAATTGGGAGGCCAGCAAGGAAACATTTCAAAAGGAAATCTCTCACCTATACTGAAATTAAGAACAGTGAGACAAATTAATTCCTGATGTGCATCTGGAAAAGATTTGGTCCAAATTTTATTGTAAGAAAATTTTCTTCTTTTCCTTCATGCTAATATACTTCACAATGGTCATGAAATATGTCTGGCTCTGTTGCTCTGGAAATTATTATATTACTCTGCCATAATCAGTAGGACAGAGCTATGCATGGTATAATTCTCCTGAAGCGTGGGGTTGTACTGAACATGACTCACCCCAGCGGTACATCTGGAGGTTTATGCCTGTGATGGCATCCAACCAGAAAGGCGATGGGGGAAGATTCATTGTGTGCGAAAAGATTTGGCCTGTTTGGCGTTTTCATTTCTTATAATAGAAAACACTTCCACCCAGAAGAGCCGAATGCGGTTTTGATTTGTTTTTATTGTTGGGTTGAAAATATTTGCGTACATTATTGTAGCTTTTGAGTCCTGCCATGTGTGACGGCGTTCTTGGAAACATGCATGCAGTTGGTTTTGAATCATCGTCCTAACCGGATCGCTTATGCCTCTGCTGTAATATGCACTCCCAAAGCACACACTGATAAAATACTTCGCTGCGCCTTCTGATATCAGTAGCTTCATACCTGTAGTCTTGTGAACCTATATAAAAGCTTTTAGTATAACTTGCTATGTGTGGAAGTTGTCTCCCTGTTGTTGAAGATCTCACCCAAGCTTCTGCTTTCCTTTTGTAGAAGGAAGGAATAGCAAGAGGAGAGAGCAGCTCTGGGAAGAGACCTATCAACCACAATCATCACAGTGTGGATCACGGTGCCTACTCAGAGCACACCTGTGGGCTTGTAGATCTCATCGTAGCAACAGAGCCTCTGCTTAGCTATTGGCCCATGATAAATGAGGCTCTGTGGTGTTTGTACACACCTTTAATTTTCATGCTTTAAAAAGGGTGCTTGATTGTTCCATTTATTAACATTAGGCATCTCATCAAAGGTTGTTACCTAGGCTTGTTGTGTGGTCTCTGGAGAGGAAGTCATGTTCTGGAAAGATTCACACCACTGTCCCTGCTGCGCAAGTGCTGCTCTCTCTTAAGTGCAGAGAGGCAACAAAATCTAGGCCAGATACCGAAATATTAGGTATCTGAGGTGCAGGCAAGTTCAGTCTGCATCAAACTGTTCAACGGAATGGAAATTGAAATGGTAAGGTCGTGGTATCTCCGTATTTGTCTTATGTCCACTTAGAAATAACAACAGAGACTTGTGATTGTGGTCTAGTCTACAAACACGTGCAGCTAAAGAAATTTGGAACCAGAACGTACATTTTGCAGGGGTAAAAAACCAGAGGCTGTTTAATTATCTTCAGAGAAGACAAGGGAAGAGGAAGCCTCTCTGTGTTCACTACCTATCTTGTCAGCTCTTTGGGAAATTAGCTTTGTTTGCCATCTGTGTTTTCATGTTTGTTGCAAAACTGGGAGGACAGCTGGGGTCACTGTCTCTGGCAGCATTATTGCTTCACAGGCTGTTTTCTGAAGTTCTTGAGCTGCTTCTTATCCATGTTTCTCATTTTCTTCCAGTTGTGATCATGTGTGCCAGCGGTGACACTATCAGGAACATCATGTTGGCTGCTCATCGGCAAGGAATGACCGATGGGGACTATGCTTTCTTCAATATTGAACTCTTCAACAGCTCATCATATGGTAATGTTTTTCTTGCCCAAATGTGTTGCAAAGTCTTTTGTAAGCTTGGTAGTACTTTTAGATTTGTTAGCCTCAAAACACGCAGCGCTGAGTCCCAGAAAACACCACTGTCTCTCCCTGTTGTTTCAGTTATCTTCCACTTGGGCTGTGTTGTTGCGGGAAATAAAACAGACCTTGTGGCTATAGCTGCTACTGGGTGAGTCACAAGATGCCAAATATGCTACAGCAATAAGTATTTAAGTACTTTTCAGGGAAATAGCACCAGACAGAGACGTTGGTTGTGGTGTGGGTTCCCCATTCTGCAGAGTGTGTGCTCAGGTCTAGGTGACTTACACCGTCCCTAGCTGTGCGACTGCCGGCTCTCAGGGCAGGGGCACTCCTGGCAGCCTAGTGACCTGTGGTCTGAGCAGATGGCTGGACGGAGTGATTAGCAACAGCCAGCACCGTGGGCAGCTGCAAGGTTTGGGTTTCCAGAAATCACCTCTGTACTGGGGCATCCACACATCTAATTTATGTATCTTTTGATCACAGACTCTGTCTGCAAAAATATTCAGCCATGCTGTGTAAAAGGGAAAGCACTGGGTGGCACACAGGCAGTCCAAATTTTCTAGAGCAGAGTGAATAAAAGTGGCTGTTTACACCCCTAAGTAAAAGGGATCATTTTTGTCAAACTGAAACATGACTTCAAAATGTAAATTAAATGCATTTTCTTTTTGAAATAGGCGTAATATACCTATATGCCAAAATATAATAGTAACTCCATGTTACATCAGTGCGTAGTACAGACTATACCTGCTCTCAGCTGGTGCAGCTGTCTCAAATTCAAAGTAATATTGGAGCAATGTGTTTGCTGAGCTCAAACATCAGATGGCTGAAGCTGGGGCAAGTTTTGTTGAAGTGTAACATGGTTCTTGAAAGGAGCAGCTTCTTTTGCAGATGTAGGAGAAAATAATTTCCTCCCTGCAGACTGCTTTAACTAATCCACTACAATAACAAATTCACTTCAAGTTAAAAACCAAGTGGAAGCTGAGAAAAAGGAAAAGTTTGGGCATTACTTTTTTTTAAGTTGCAAAGGCTGACCAAAGAAACAACTGAATTAAAAAAAGGATAATTTTTTTAATGAATCTGTTAATCAGAAGTTCTTTTGCATAAACTTTCTGTTACCCATCTACTACCTCTGAGATTTTTTCACAGTAAATAGTGCTGTGACACTGAATAATGAAGGTATGTAACTTTATAAATTCAGAGATCAAGATATGTACAGAAGTACAGATACTGCTACATATATTATCAAGATTAGCTAAAGGATGCCAAGTTTTTCCAGGTAAGAAGGAAATCTCTCAAATATCTAAAAGATAAAGTTGTAGAACAAGATCAAAACCAATGGGGGAGCCTCATCACCACCCTCCTTTGCATCACAGGTAGTCCAGTCTTCCTGTAGCTTTTCTGAGAGATTAATGAAAACTGTTTAACTTCTGATGTAGTGTACTTAGAACCTGGCATTTCCTGACATTTCTTTTAAACCCATTTGTCTGCTTGTGGATGTGTGTAGAGTGAAATGACTGTGCATCAGAAGTTGACTTTTGTGCAGATGATCATTGCATGTAAAAAAGCAAACACAATAGTTAAGTGTAGAGAAATTCCCCCCAAAATCCTTGTTCCCAGTGCCTGGGGATATTAGGTTTTGTACTTCATAAAACCTAAGAGTGGGCATGATTGGGCAGTTGCCACTGTTGTTGTGTTCAGATGACTTTATTGCAGTTTGTTGTTGCCCTCTGTTCTGAATATTTCTAATTTTTCAGAAGAACAGGCTTATTAAACGCCAAGACTGCAATAATTGTACACAAGTATTGTAACAAGATGACCTCCCGCAAAACAATCCATGAAGGAATTTAAATATGTAACTTATTCTAGGAACGCTGTTATGCAAGTGAACCTTCCCCAGTCCCAGTGTCAGGATTTAAAGAGGAAACATGTATAGTGTCCAGGAAAGAAAGTTGCATTCTACCAGCAGCGCCGTTTGTTTGTTTGTTTGTTTTTTGGTTTTGTTTTTCGTTTCTTTTTTTGTGTCTATAATCTCATGCTTTTTAGTTGTTTCCATTTGCAAATGCAAAGCTGTAGCAAAGCCCTCTGTGCTGTGGTCTCTGCTGTACTGCTTGAATCCTGCGTCTCTAAAATGCAGGTGCCCAACTGGGGAAGAAGCTGCTCAGCTTTGAGGCTCCTGCAGGGCTTGTACTCTCTTTTGGGGAAGGTAGCAAGATGTGCTTGCTTACAACTGCCAGATGTGCATTTCTCTCTCTTTGAGAGCAGTAAAGAGGAGAGGTGCAGGCACTGAAGGGAAGGGTGGCAAAACTAGACAGTGGGATGTTAGCTGCTCTGCAGTGTCTCCATTGGGTGTGATGAATAGGGTTCTGTGTAAGTGATTCTGACCTTGTGTTGGGAAATAAATCCCTAAACCAAAGCATATGTATGTACATCTTCTTCCTAAAAACGTTAAATCATTAAAAAAAAAAAATCAAAAGTTCATGGTATGTCTAAAGATTACAGTCCTAGATGGTGCTGTGCCATGGTAAACAAGGCTTTCCTGGGGTGGAAAAGAGAGGTGAAAATGCCTAGGGACTCCTGTGTCACATGCCCTGTACTGGGACTGACAGGAGCTGCCCTGGACCCGAAAGCTGCAGGAGAAAGGACTTATCCCCCAGAGAAGTGCAGGGCCTTTACTCCTTCCTTTGTGCTCTCCAAGGAAGCAGAGCAAATTTTCAGTTAAGTTGCAGCAACAGTGCCATGGTGCTGGGAAGACAAAATGCATGCTCTGTTTACCTGCTTCAGGTCCAAGAATTTGCTCTTGCAGCTGTGTGATGCAGCTGGGAAGCAATGTGCCAGGAGCACCATGGGTTTGATACCTGGTCTCCATTTCCCTTAACATCTCCACTCCCAGACAACTTGCTTCTCTTGGTCCAAATGGCACCATTGTCCTCAATCCAAGCTAAATACCCACATCTTCTCTGATTTCAGGTTCCAGGTCACCTTGGGAGTTTAGCATTAGTTTTTGTCTTGGGTCATTTAGCCATAATGGGGTTTGTTGCTGTTGTTCAAATAATAAAATGACTGTCTAGCTTTTAATTACTTGTAAGCACTTAAAAGGCTCACTGCTTAGGGCTACCACTGTTCCCTCTAGCCTTTTTTAGTTATCATTTACATCAAATAGCACAAAATCTGCTCCACAACAACATGAACCTTTCCACTGACCTCCTGAAACTTTGGATCAGGATCTCAGGGCCTGCTAAGGCCAGGATCTGTTTGTCGGAAGGACTTCTTTGCTAATAAACAACCAGCCAGCTATCCTGCTTTTTTAAAATGTGGTTTCTTCACTGGTGGTCTCAGTTAAATTGTTTCCTTGCTGTGACACAAAACACGTGTAGGCAGCGTAGGCGCAGGATTCCATTTTATTTTTATGTATTCCTTTTCCATTAAAAGCAGGGCTGGTCTGGCAGCCATGGCATGCCTAGTTTTGTCCTTGACCGCAGTGGGAGAGCTGCACCATCTGCCTCCCATTCAGGGTGATGATCGTGCTCTTGACTTCACTGGTGCCTTTCTGACTGTCCAAGGGGAGTGACATGTATCACAAACTTTGTGCTTGAATCCTGCCTTACTACTTCTGACTCAAATAGCTCTGCGTTTGGGATCTGGCATATGTGTTTTGCTCCAAGATGCCATCTCACACTTAGGATTTATCCCACCCTTTTAAGATAAGCAAACACAGCACGGGAGTAAGGTTGTCCTTTGGTTTGCATGTTTACTTAACAGCTATTCCTCACTGCCAAGTTTCCTGCACACTTTGAAGAAGAGTCAGTTCTCCTTTGTACTTTACCATCTCCCCAACAATCGGAAAAGGGCACTTTTGGGTGGAAAAAGAATCCCATAATGGTACCTAGTTTCAAAATATGCTTGTTTTCCCCTTTAGGGAATGGCTCTTGGAGAAGAGGAGACAAACATGACCTTGAAGCCAAGAAAGCATACTCATATCTCCAAACCATCACTCTGCTGAGGACTGTGAAGCCTGAGTTTGAGAAGTTTTCCCTGGAGGTGAAAAGTTCTGTTCAGAAGCAAGGTCTTCATGAGGATGACTACGTAAGTACTTGATGACAGTCTTCAGACCTTAGCATCTTCAGAAACATGCTCCTAATGAAAGCACAAGTGGCAGTGAGACCTTATCAGGACAGAATCACCTGGGCTCAGTTGCAAAATCATGCTGTTGCATATATTAAAATTTTTTTTGGTGGATAATGCAAATTACAAGAATAGACTTGGTCTAGGTGCACTATCTTTGTGCACCACCGTCCATGACCAGTTGTCCTATGCTCGTCTCCTAGTTCATCAGCAGAAAGGCTGGGGAAGGGCAAGTCTCTTTCACTCTACCTACCACCAATCACTTCTCTTTTTGAACAGGCAAATAAATATAGCCTTCTTTCCTGTTTTCCCTCAATAATTAATTTTTTTTTTTTAAGAATCCAACCTCAGAAAGTTACACTATTTATATTGCATCTGATGAAATCATTCTTGATGGGGATGAGAAAAATGGTCTTATTTCCCAACAAAGCATATTTAAGTAGTTGCTGGTTTTTTATTTTGAACTGTCAAAAATATCAACAGAGTCCTTGCAAGTTCCTTTAGGCCTTGGGGAATGCTGGTGTCTTCCAGAGGTGGATGAGGGAAAGTATGCCATTTTTTTAACTTCTCAAAAGGAGGAAAATGCCTTTGAAAATTGCTTTTGAGCTACTGCTAAACTAGTTCATTAGGCATTTTCATAGGAAGGTCATCTGTGGATGCAAGCACGTGCAGCACATACCTGCAGCGATTTCTGCATGCTGATACAAGTACTGCCCAGACAGTTAGCCTTCTCCATGGTGCAGTGTCAACTTTCCAAATATGTTTATAATGAAAAGAGGCTTGAAGAGGGTTTGGTCAGTCCTTAGCTGTAGGAAATGAGAGCCTGAAACTCAAGAAAGCAACCCAAACCCTTCGTTTTCCAGGTTCCACTTAGGCTCCCATCTTGTCTCTTTGCTTAACCATTGTGTCCATCTTTAGTTCATCAGCTTGTGCTTCAATGTTGAGTTAAAGAATGAGTAACCTTTTCTACAGTTTACAGTATAACTTTGGCTACCTTTAGAAAACTTGTGCTTCTTAGAACATGAATGTATTTTATTTAAATATTTTACCTAAAATGTTAAATTTGAATCACAAGAGTGGTTTATGCTTTTCCTGTGACACTTTCAAAATCTAGTCATAGTCTTTTGTTGGTGTATTTTGTCTTGGGTTAGTGGAGAAACCCCACCTCACAGTTTCAAGGTGCTCCTCTTTGAAGAACCTGCTAGATGAGTTCTGAAGAAGGCATGGGACTTTAATCTGTGCTATTCCTCCCTTTTCTCTCTATGTGTCCTTTTGCAGATGTCCCTTAGCAAGCTATGTCCTTTGAAAACCTGCTATGTGCCTTTGGTTGTGGTTGCTGAGAAATGTGATTTTCAAATACTTAAGATCCATTCATCTGCAGTGTTGTGGCTTTTTTTTAGTCTGGGCAGTGTGACATCTCCCCAGATGAGAAAAGCCTTATACTGCTTAGAGCTGAGGATGTTGTCTGTTGGCAGTTTCGAGGCAGGCAAGAGGATGCTCTTTTCTTCTTTAGGATGGGGACCCACTGCAAACCCTGTGCAGAGCTGACTGGGGCTGCATAGATACAAGCCCTGTTCTGGTCAAGCAGAACTGGATCTAGGAGAGAGCAAATTCCCCTGTGCCAGCATGGGGGACATTTTGCAGGCTAATGTGTTTGCTGAGGAGAACTCCCTCACAGCTGCACACCCACCGCCAGAAGTCCTCTGTTGTCGTTTCTCACCCCATGGCTGTTGTGTGTGCTGTCAGTGCTCCTGGCTGTCCCAGGGCAGCAGTGAGATGCTTCCTGCCATCTCATCCTTGACCTTCTTCTGACAGGCTCGGAGGGCTGCCTCCCCCTGTGTCCCATTTCCACCTGTGATCCAGAGTCCTTTGCCTTGTTCCAAGCACTTCTTCACACAAAGCTATGAGCCTTTGCTAGGGCCAGGCAGTTGCATGTGCTCCCTCCTGCTGCTGCCTCTCCTATTCATCTTCCTGTTCTTCCTTTCCCACCTGGCTTTCTTCTCCCTTCCCAATCTGTTCTTGCTGAGTCACAGAGAACATCTTGTGATCTATGTACACCTACCACAGCTTCCCTGCCATCTGAAACGTGAACCCTTAGCTCACAGGCAGCTTCAGGGTGGAAGGAATCTGGAGCTCTCTGTAGGGGAGATACAGGTCATGGCTATGTGGGAAGGAAGTTTGGTTTCAAATGCAGAGTATCCTGTTACTGGATGGATGCTTAACTTATATAGATCTCAGCAGAGCCTCCCCTACCTGCTTTTTCACAGCCTTCTAACAATGCTAAAATAAAATGTCTCTAAGTGTCCCGTTCCCTGGATGCAATACAACATCTAAGAGAGTTAGTCTCTGGTTGAGTACAGTGAAAAAAACCTCAGCTGTGTTTCTTCTTTAACAGTGTGTGAACTTTAACTTTCTAGTTTGCTTTGCATCATTTGTGATGAATTATATATTTCTCTGCTTTGGACAGTGAGAAAGAGATGCATCATATTCCCTTAACTGATTGTTCTGCTGCCCTGTTCAGAGGAGAAGCATTTTGGGGCAACCTTCAGAATTAAGAAAAAAACAAACATTCTGGAAGCTAATGAGGAAAAATAAAAAGCCAGACTGAAGGCTAGTTCCTTCCCCTCTGAAAAATTTGTGGGTAGTGAGCACCCATTAAGAGTGCTTCTTTTGGGGAAAAAGTGGCCTGGGTGTGCATTAAGCAAGGCTGCGTCCTCTATGGGAAGACTGGGAGGGAAAAGTCCTTGAGCTGCGTGGGTGGGAAGTGACAGAGATGGATTTTTCTCTGCTGGATTCTGCTCCTGAAAACAAAAACTATGTGGAAAGATAATCCATAGTACAGCCCATCTCAAGTCCTATCCATAGGCGTTGAAATATAGTCCTCATTCTTTTCTGCAAGCTGTGTCCCAAGAGGAGGCGCTTAGGGAGGTTTGGATTTGAAGCATTCAGTGTGTCTGCTTTTCTGTGTGGATTTTTCCAATGTCATGGGAAAATGGGGCCCCAGGCCTGTGGTCTAAATTATCTCACAATGACCCTAACTCCAACAAAAGTCATTAGTGCTGCCATTTTGTCCTGGCCTCTTGCCAGCACTAATCCTAAAGGCATTATTATCTACCAAAAAAGAATATCATAAAAATGGAAAATAAGCAGATGACAGAAGGAAAGATAAGGGAGACAAAAAGGGCAAAGTCCTAAAGCAGCAGCTGTCCCACTGCCAGATGCAGAACGCATACGGCCCTTGGAGGAATAACAGGTCAAAGAGTGTTGGCTGTCTTCATCTCCAGCTGTGAAATCACACAGAAAAGAGAAAAACGTGTTTTGGGTACGTTTTTCCCAGGTCAGAAGTTTCTGTTGTTTCTGCATGGGTGTTACCCTGTGGAAATGGGGAAGGTGGAAGAACCTGTGCCTTATTAGTGAGCAGGAAAGTGTGGAAAAGGCAGTGTCTCCAGGAGTCTTTATTGTGAAGTAAAAAACTTCCTTAAGCACCTTTTAACTAGACAGTATTGAAAATAAGAGTGGCAGAGAGGTTCTGAGAAAGCATCTTAGAAATACTTGGGTCGTATTGTTTGGGGCAATGATGAAGTTCCCTGTCTGCAATGTCCCATTGCAACATCTCATTGCAACACCTGCCTGAGTCCGTTAGCAAATATTGTTTGTTTGCCTGTTCACCACCCTGAGTGTGAAAGTACTGTCATGCTAATGTAACCCAGAGAACTCTAGGCTGAAGCATTAAATCTGCTCAGCCATCATTTCAGCATTCAACAGTGTCTGATGTTTTTTCAAGAAACATCATGTAGTTTTGTAGAAAGCATGACCGTTTTATTTCGTGCCTACCTGGAGATGGATTTCTCTGATAAAATAAGCAAAAAAGGAGGAATTTGTTCAAAAGTCTATTAAAATGTGGGATTCAGGCATGCAGTAGAATCGTTTAAATGCTTTTATACGAGTGATGGCAGTTTTCTTACTTTTGTAATGTTAATACATTAACAAGACATGAACAGCAGGGAGTCCTGGTCTGTGTAAACCACCTAAGATCCTTGGCTTAATTGCAAAATACAGGGCAAGCTGTGCTTGCAGACCTATAGCCTGGTTGAGGCAGACAGCAGTCAGAATTGCATGCAATTACTTGAAGGAAGAATTTAAAACTCTCTCTAAATTGGTGTGTGAATAATTCCGAACACATACTGTAGTTAAAAATGTTCATGAATAAACAGTGTTTCAGTTAAAGTATATGCATAAGTAATTTTTATTAAATAATGCTGAACACTTAATGAATTGGTGGTAGCGTGCCGTTTGGAAGTTCTTAATGCACCTTCTGTTCCTGACTCAGGCCTAGGATTCAATAAATGCTTTTTTTATGTCCAACCCAGTATTCTGAGCTCAGATGATTTTACAGCCAGGAATATTTGCTCTTCTGAGGTTACAGACCACCCATGGCTTGTTTTTACTTCTCATTTGAAAGCTGAAAATGTAACTAATTGAACAACTATTTCTGCTATGTTAACTATATAGCATTGTTCACGAGGTGGATGCATGGCTTTTATCCTACCCACAGCCTTTTTCACCTTGAAAATGAGCATCAGAAGAAGGGAACTGGAGCCTGATTTGCCAGTAAAGTTATCTCAGTGAAAGAGTGAGTTATGTAGATTAATTAGATCAGCAAGATGCTACTCTCTATTAGAAAGGGGAACTGTTTTATTTAACTTTTTCACCCATGTGCAGGGAGAAACGGTGCACTCAAGAGCAACCTTTCTAGCTCCAACAGTTAACTACAAAAGCTACATGGGAGGTAGCTGTGCTCATAAAGTTTATCATCTCATCCATAACATCCGTGCCAGACTCTTCCCTGTGTGTATTACTTACGTCAGCCTTTTAATTAGGATTGCACACCCGCTCAGATAAGGTTGGGAGAAGGGAGCAATTCAGTCTTGTAGCTGAGATGCTGAAAATGTAACTTACTCAGCAGTGTCCTTCTCACTTGTCTTTTTTCAGGCACAGGCAGGCGAGATTAATGTCAGGCGGGCTTTTGTGTCTTGTGACTGCACAAGGATGGGAGNCAAATGAATGGGTCTATTCAGCTGCTGGAGTGCTTTGCTAATTGTGTTGGGAAGAATAAAAGCAAACCACAAGCTGCTTTCAGCAGCCGGAAAAAACGGTTTCACATGCCAGCTTATTAACAAGACGAATTCTATTAGTAAAACATATTTAGGATTTTCACGACCAACCCTTCACCCCTTGGAATTAATGAGAGTGTCTTTATTTTCTGTGAGAGGAGTATTGAACTGTGGACTGCTAAGTTTGGTGAACAGAGCAGACACTTCTTTTTTTTCCCCCTTAAGTTAGTGCTTTCTCAGTGGCATGAAAGACCAGTGTCATCCACGTCAGGGTTCTTAGGCTGAGCTACAGTGTAGTAGTAAGTTATTTGCCAGTAACAGATGTCATAAGAGACAGTAAAAGAAATGAATTACTCTTCTCTCTTCCAGTGGATTTGTTTAGTTTTTCTAAACATCTCAGCATGTTTTTGAAGGTGTCTTAAACCGTGGAGGAGGTAGTATAAAACTGCATGTATATCTGGAAATAGTAACATCTGAACTCTTCAGGAATGCAACAGTTTAGAGTTGATCTTCATGCATATGTTGTATATTTTCCATTGCCCCGTGTTTTTACTTGGATTTCACAGATATTCACATTCCACTTTACTAAATAGGCACTCACACATTAATGGGTAAGGCACTCTTTGAAGTACTTGCTTGAAGTACACCTTATTTTCCACTAATAAAGTGTGAAAAATATGTCCTCCTGAAAAATTCGTAACCTGTTTCTGTTTTTAGTGCTTCTCCATGCTGTTTGCATTGCAGATAATCCAAAAGCTAATTTGTCCCATTGAGATTGTTTTAAAGTATATTCATAGGATTTTTGATTCTGGTATAGAATGGTCCTCAGGTTTGGCTCTGAGATGTTTGAATGAGGGAAAAGGTAGACTCTGTATCTCATTTTGTGTAAAATGGCACTTGAAAAATGAAATACCTTTGCTTAACAGACTTCTTAGCAGGCACTGCCTTTTTCTGTGAGTCTTGTTCTCTGGATATCTTATGAAAATAAGACTGCATTGGAAGTTTCCTTATTTACTAAAAAAATACTCAGCTCAACAAGGCATGAAGAGGAGGTTTGAGTGAGCCTGCCCCATGTCAGGATGGTGTTGCAGGCAGCTGGAAGCTGTTCTGCACTTGCCAGATGGCTGATGGGATGGTCCAGCCTCAGACCCTGGGTGCTGTGCAGGGTTCACCTGCCTGTGCTGGTACCCTCACACTGTGGTAACACAGATTGGGTTAGGAGTCCAGTGTTTGAATTCTGTCTGAGCCAAGCAGTTTAACCAGAGAGTTTGATTAGGAGGGTGGCAGGAGGTGTGGGGAAGGAGCCATGCTTTCTTTTCTTTAGGGTTATAAAGAAAGAACAGTTCTTCAAGGCCAGAAATATGAATTCCGTGTTTGAAAGCACCAGAGCAGAAGAGGTGTTGCCTCCACATTGGCAGCTTCCACGAGGTGGTCCAGGGAAGCTTTCTTGAACTCATTTGGGGTATTGGTACAGTGAAAGTAGTTCTGAATGACAGCAGGGCAGGGTCTAACTGTGATATTCAAGTGACAAATCTTCTGAAAAAACAGTATAGGTGGCAATCAGTAACATCATCACAAGTCTGAGATCTCCTGCTGTGTCAGCACATACGGCTGAGTGCTCAGAGATTAAGGTAAACATAGCTCTGGGAAGAGCTCATTCTCCAGAGTGACAAATCTTTTAACAGAAGGGCAGGCCAGTCCCGTGGGTGAGCCAGGTCACCTCGGTGTGTGAGTGTTGGCAGAGCAAGGACAAGGAAGTAGGGCTTAGGTGTGCTCCACTCTCTTGGGCTGTAAGAGAAGGTCAGTGTACAATGCTGCCCGCTCTGATTTTATTTTTTTCCCAGGGGATATTTAGCAGTTTTGCTAATGCACAGGGGGTAGTGTAGTTGGCCTGTGAGAATGGGTTGTGTGAATAAAGGCAGTGGTGTTCTTGTGCATGCAAGGAGGCATAGGAATCCACAGGAGGATACGCAAAACTTTCCTTCTCCCTTTAGTAGATACTTTTTTCACTAGGAAGAGAAGTCTGGGACAAAAATGGGAAGGTCTAGTCTGTTCTAAAAAGAACTAATATATCAAAGTGTATTGAAAAGACAAGGACTGTCTCTGTCCCAGAGCAAATGAATAAGAGGGGCATGAGAAAGGGGCACGGGACAATGGGAGGAGGGTAGGTGAGGATGCCCTTTGCTTTGTGGCTGGGAACAAGGTGACATTCACTAGGCAGGACATTTACATGTGATGGGAAATGTGTGTGTACAATGCATCCAGTTAGCCCATCAGCCTGCAGACTACAAAATACCTTAGAGAGCAAAACCAAGGAGAATCTCAGGGATCAGACAGTTAATAAGGATGCAAGCAGCTACGGGAGTGAGGTTTTGGTTTCTTGGAGTGGCTGCAAATCCTCAGATTTAGAGGTATTAACTGCCATGCTGCTGCTGAAGGGTGGGAGGATGTGTTTCAGGCGTGTAGCTGGGACCTTACTGCCTGCTGACAGGTACACACAAATATCTGCTGAGATAGCGGCTGTACCTCTCCTATGCTACTGAGATCCTCACAGATATGCCAGCAAAGGGATGGTTAATCAGCCAGCTGAAGACCTTTCATCAGATATCCACTATCTGAAAGAAAATAACAAAACCAAATAGTTAAATTTTAAATTATTTGGAATGGAAGCATGATTAATAGGAGCCTGAGGGTTTGCATTAGTTCCGTGCCATTAAAGTTTACAAGTTCATATGCCCATTTACTCTGGTATTTAATAAAAGGATCATTTGTCATGGCAACCACAGCCTCAGGTGAGCTCTTCTGGCAAATGATTTACTCCCAGCCCAGAGGTCCCCCAGGTCTTGGCAGGTCATACCTCCCCCCCAGCACCTGGGTTTCAGTTCCAGGAGTGCCTCCACCTCAGCATGCCCTGCAGACAGGGCAGGGGTAGGGTGGAATTCAGATTCTCTGAGAGCAGAGCTTGGATCCTGAAGTCTCTCATGCAGCACAGCAGTAGTAGGCCCCGGGGTAGGGAATTTTAAAGGACTGGTGCCCTATGGGGTTTTTGTAAAGGCTTCACTGAGAGTTCATGCAGTGGGGAGTTGTTAACTGCCTGTGTGAGAGTAGGAGGGTCGCATCATCCCTCATTCTCTACCTCCTCTGCTGGCAACGGTGAGGTGGGTTGCTGGTTCTTAGGAATCCTGCAGGGGTTTTGTGTGCCTAAGTTTTGCCTGGTACCGAATAAGGATCTTAGATAACTAATCCCAGCTCCAAGCATACTTTTGAGCTAAGTACCACTTTTGGCTGCGTCTAAATCATTTATGTTTATCCAGCCCGTAAGGCTGTAAAACAAATGCTCGGCTGGGTAGTCTTTGCTAATCTGCTTCAAAGCAGAAATCAAATGGTCCTCTTCATCAGATGTGGTTTTTACCCCATCTGAGATTTTGCCAGCCCACCAACTGCTGTAGCACAGGTAAGTTCAGTTTGAACAAGTGAGTTGTCTCCACAGTTATACAGTGATTTTTCTGAGTTTTTCGTGAGAACTGGTGTGATCTTGAGAGTTTTTAATACAAAAAATAAAATATGTCCGTGATTTTTGTGGTTTGGTGATAATGTTAGAAATCCAGAACCCAAAACAATTGCACATTGTAGAAGGATAAACATTAACAAAAAATGTCTTTCCTGTTTGTCCTAGCTCTGGATTCATTTAAACCACTTTAACTTATTTTAGCAAATAGAACTGATTTTTTCAGATGAGTGACTGTCATCCTGAAAACTGAGGTATGTTCCTGCTTGTAAAAACATTCTTGCCTGCTGACATCAAACATTTAATATCTAATGAAAGGACTGGGGTGGTGGCTTTTGTCCTTCTAAGTGTTTATATGCAATTAAAATATCCTAATTTAAATGATGACTGAAAATGTCAGCATTCATTGCAACTGTGTAACAGATTATCATCAGACTACCAATGGAGATTCAAGCCTAATATTGTTTCTGTGTGTGTGTGTTCAGCTGAAAAGAATAATTTCTTTAATATCTCTTGTGTTTCACCACTATGACTAGATGTATGATTTCTGGACACAGTTTTGTAACTCACTGTGTGAATGACCACATAGTTTGTTAGAAGGCGGGAAATCCTAAAAAAGTGGGAAGGTTAATTTTTTAAATGACAGCTAAACCTTTTATGGTTACGAACCCTTCAGTACTCAAGCAGTCATAGTATAGTGCTGTGTGCTAGAGATCCTTTGCATTGGTTGTTTATCTGATGTTCGAGATGCATTATAAACATGGGATATTCCACCTTACCTGCAGCAGCACAATAATGTATTCTATGATTCTATCTTTTTCCTTGGTAGGGGACCTGGAGCCCTTTAGAGCTAAATTATAAAGGTGAATAGTATGTGTGTAAAGCATACATAAAGGAGAAATTCCCCTAAATGATTATTGTGTAGGTAGTTGTCTTCTGGTACAAAACAGCCCCTTATATACATCAGTTGCACTCCTTTGAGGGCAACATTAAAAGGTAATGCAGGAACCAAAACCACAGAGGGGTAAAAGGGGCTGGTAGCACCTTGCAAAAGGAATCAGTGAACGTGATGGATAGAGCCAGAAATAAATCCCCGACAGATTTTCAGGGGGAGGAATCTGGTCCGGAGGAGCATCCTGTTCCTGGAGCAGAGCAGTTCTCAGCTCAGCCTGCCCTTGCTGTGCTACGCCATTGGAGGTCTGGGGAGAGTCTGAGAACCCAGTGATGTCAGGCCAGAGGTTGAGTGCAGCAGTCAGAGCCCCTTGATGTGAACTGGGTAGGGTTCTAACTCTGCTGAGGTGACAGTTCCTCTTTCTGTGTTTAATGGAAGGAGCTCATTTTGGCGCTATCTGGAAATTTCTGCCCAGCCTGTTGGCCACAGGCACTGAGGGTTTACAGATATTTTTTAGATAACCATAGGAGAGTGTTGCAAGCAATAAACAAAGAATAGGCAGCTTCTGCAGGCAGTGGGGTGGAAGGGTTTCTCCATGCCTTTGTATCTTGGTTGTCACTGTAGCCTGGCGTGTTTTAGCTGACATTTCACAGTGCAGCTACCCTGTAGTCTGGGACTGAATAGCTTTTTGCTTCAGTTCAGTATTGAGACAATGGAGCAACTTGTGGCTGCTCCAGCCAGATGACTGTTAGTAAATCTACTAGTTGTTCAAGGATGGGGTATTAAGAAAAACAAGGAGGAAGGCTTGAAGAATGAGATGACATACAAGAGCAAAGGAGCTGGCTTTGTGGTTAGTTTTCTTTCCATAGTAAGAAAATAACCTTCACTGACAAATACCCTAACTCCCTGAATTTGGCTGCCTTTTTAAAGTAAATCACAGATATTGCTGTAATTTGTTAATTTACTTTTTTTTTTTCTTTTGATTAATTTATTTTATTTCAGCAGACCTTTTCATGGAACAGAGGGCCGGCTTCTGGTGCACAATTGGCTTTAGAGTGGATGGGAGTTTGTCTCTAGTGGTACTTCAGTCCTGTTGGACTGAAGCATCCTATTGGAATAAGCATCCTCTTGTCTGAGTGGAGCAAAGGCAGCAGTGGTTTGGCATGCCTGGAGTGCACATCAGTTCGTGTACCAGCTGAATAGCGCAGGCAGGCAGAGGCATGGTCTCACCCTCAAAGAAATAGGCTTAATTGCAGCACAGCATCTTTGTGTCCAAATCAAACAGGAAGTGCGGAAGAAAGCAGGGATCTTGCCATACATCTTCTCTCTAAGATGGTGCGTGAAGGCTCTTTCATGGTGGAGATGAGTGGCTGTGACCTGCAAGCAATGCTTGCACCCGCGACTCTCTAAACATGGGCTTCAGTTGCAGATTCCTCATGCCAGGGACACTTAGCCTGGTGTGCAGAGTGCTTGGGTGGAGCACACACCTCATCTCCTCTGCTCCCAGCATCGATGCTGCTCCAGCGAATACTGGCAAGGAGATGAACAGAAGCAGGCAGCCTTGTTGGAAGAAGCCTCCTTAAAGGGAAGTGATGTCTTGTTCGACTGCAGTGCTGAATTTTTAAGCTGTAATTTTGGAGTGAAGAATAAGCCTCAGTTTGCAGAATCCCAATAATAAAGTCACATGCTCCCCTATAAGAAAGATCTCTTATGGATTTCCACATTAACACTGACTCCCTGTGAAAGATGAAATTGATGCAACAGTACTTGAATAAATCTCTTAGATACGCCCAGGGTTTTACTGTTACACTCTTCCTTTTTTCCTAGGGAGAGATGTGAGTTCCAGCCCCAAATAATACAGTAAGTTTGGATAGTTATATGTCTGTTAGAAAACCACATCTTGAGTCCTGGCGTCATCTGTTCTTGAGCAGGTGCCCATTTATATATTTATAGAGACTGGATATCAGTGAATAGAGCACCAGGCTGTCCTTGGCTATGGCTGTGTTGCCCAGAATTTGATGTAATGCCATCTATTCTTTTTTAGTTTTGAATTAAATATTAAGGAAATGGCCTTCTCTGAAGAAAGCATGTGTTTCTATGATTTTTTGCTTCCCCTTACTGTTTGTTTGAAGCACTGAGGTCCAGTAGAGGAGCAGTATGGTTGCCCAGGTGAACAGTCTGTGTTTTTAGCCTTAGGCATCTAAACATGCAGATTTGATTAACTGTCTCACAGCTTTATCCTCCTTTCCAGCTCCTGCTTTGGTTCCACAGTGCTGTGGAACAGGTCAGCTGATGTATCCCTGTCTGTAGGCACCCCAAGACATGCTTTTTATGATAACTGTTCATGGGTCTATTCCATGGCTTTGCTTTTGTTGTGCTTGGGAATCCTTGAAATACCAGTCCCAGTGCATGGGAGTAACTGTTACCCATGGGTGATATTCAGGAGCTCTGTGATTTTCTGTTGCATAGTGGCATTAAGAAATCCTGTGAGGATCTGAGGAGATGGATGGTGGGTTAGCGAAAGCTGTGATAATCCTGTTAGGGTGGTAGCATGCAGAATGATACGTGGTGGTGTTACAGCAGCAGGACATTACTGCAAAGCTGAAACTGCACATGACATTGGTGGTTTGAAGTGCACTTCACCAGTTCTCAGGTAATGCTTAGGTGTAAGAATATTCTTCCCTCAACTTCATGTACTCAATCTATGTATTAGTTCCACCCAGAGTTTCTCACTGGGATTACGCTAACTAGAAGTTGAACACAAAATCAGTTTGTAATAATGATATTTTATCTTAAAAAATTAAACATGAATCATTTCCGTATGTTGATCATCTACTGTATGAGAATCATGAGCACCTTGTTCTAGATTTGTGCAGCTCAGAGCAAGGTCACAGCAACTCATCAAAGAACTGCTGAGGGCCCCTGACCATCTCAGGACCATAAACAAGTACTTAGAAGAGCATGGGCTGTGGCAATGTCCTGAATGGGAATATGCAACATCATCAAATGGTATTAAAGGAAGAAATCCCTGCTGTAGAGTTAAGTGAAGAGTGCTGGATAGTGAGTCAGCAGAAGACAACCAAAGATGTGTCAAGAACGCATGTAAGAGAAGTTAGTTATGTCAGGGCTTCTTAGAGAAGCTCATAAAGAAAGGACCATAATTATAATTGGCTTGGTGAAGGAGGATTAAAAAGAGAGAACTGACAGTTAAATTGCAACTAGTTAGAAAAATACTTCTATTGAGATACATTGAAACAGTATGAGACAGTAGGAGCATCATGTCAAATGTGTGAATTGGTAAGATTTTTGCTAATTGTCTGGGTACAGCCCTCTGCAGTTCCCTAGGGTCCTCCCTGATTTGGGCTGGAACTATAGTTTGATGACTTGAAAATCACTATGGATGTACTGGAAAGTAGATGCAGAGACCAAGCTTTGGAAGTTTTAGTTGTTTGCCTTTTCAACAGAAAAAAGTGATGATGATGCTCCCCACTAAGCGTGGAAGTGGTACGAATTGCTGTAATTGCTGTGATTCAGAGCTGGGCAGATGGAAGAGAATCATCTAATTTTACAGTCAGTGGGTAGGATATGGAAAATTATGGCTCCTGCATGGCTGTATCTTGGCTGTCTTCCACATCGGTAGTATTTTGCATTGCTGTGTGTGCTGTTAACACCTTGGTATATATGAACAGTGTGGTCACAATATAGCTGCTTGGGGAACTATAACTCTGAACTGTGTAAAATTTATGCATGTGATTTCCACTGAGAGGGGTTGTTGGGTTTTGGTTGTTTTCTTTTCTCTGATAGAAGATGATTAATAAAGAGTAGAAAGGCAGGAAGATAAAAGGGGTATATATCTTGTTCAGCTATGCAGTTAGCATACTTGCTTTTTAGGTATACATTATGAGAACAGGATGTGAGAGTAATGCAGCGCATAGCTCAGAAAGGGGTTTCTGCGTATTTGTGCTGCAGCCTCCAAAGATTTCAGCAAATCTGCCAGCTTCTCTGCTGCCAGTGGCATTGCTGCCATGTTGAGGGGTGGCCCTGCTGTGCAGTATGGGCCAGGGACAGCAACATTTTAGTAGATCTGACATGCAAATTGTGATCACAGCATTTGGAGCTCTGCTCACATCTGTAATTAAAAAACATAATTGAAAATAGAAAACACTATAATAAAAAATTTTTGCTTTTTATTAGAGCTCAACTAAAAACTTTTAATTACCTGTAAGATTGGTGGACCTTTAATAGATTTTATATTCTGTTCAATTGTTATTTTGAGGATGTCTAAGGTTGAACTAATACATTATTAATTACCATGGACACCTTCAAGCAGCCTGTGAAGACATCTTCACATTTACTCTCATTCTTGTTAGAAGCATTCCTGGAATATAAACTTTATACTCTAGCCCTTTCTAACGCTTTTCCTGCAGCAAAGAGCAAACCCTTCAAAATTTTTTGCAGCCATTGCTTCACATTTTAATATACCTCTGTCCTACACTTTGTGCAACCCAAGGTCTGTGTAGAATTGTGGCAACTTAAAAATTATTGAACGAGATGATACGCAGGAAAACTTTATTCCCTTCATGGGATCCTGTGTCCCTTTTTAAGAACTGCTGCTTAAACGGCTTCCTGGATTAATGTGACAAGTCTCAGGTGTCCCCAGCATATGGTTTGGCTGAGGAGTGCAATCCCATCTACAAAGAGTAAGTACCACTCTTTTAGAAGATTTTAAATGGTGTTAATTACCCATAGTTTCAGCTTCCTTGACAACATGAGATAAAGTGCTGGGGTCTGTGTGCAAGCAACTGAGTAGTGGCATAAATGACATTCTGACGATTTTCTAATGTGATTTTTCACATGTAATGTCAGGGGTTTTGGCCAAGTGGAGCTTTGGCAAGAGGCTGTGGCAGTAACCTCCCAAACTGCCAAGTGAGTTTTGACAGGGCTTATCTGGCAAATCTGCAGTGTGTGTAGAAGGCTGGTGGCATGAGTAGATTTCAGGTTGAGCAAATTAGCTGACAGAATGGATTTTGAAGGTTGCTGTGGTACACTGAGAGGTCTTTGCCATGGACAAAAGAAGTGACAAATAGCTTTACTTGAAACAAATGCCAGCCACAAACTGTAAATCAGCCAGCAGGGAGGTAAAGCTACTGGAGAGTCTAATTCCTCTCCTGAGAGAAAGAATGTCACATAAAGAAAGCTGAAGTTTGATCATCCACAGGCCACTTGGATTCTTAACATTGGCACATGAAGCAGTTGTCAAGCGTGGTTTTGGATGGGTTTTTTTCAGATCTGGAAAGTTAAAGCCCCTGCTGGCAAAGCCTGTCCTAGTATGCACTCTGTCCATCAGCTCTTTTTATTCCACCAAAAGCCTGACTTTGACCTCTTCTGTCATGCTTTCTTCATAGCTCAGAGTAACTGCAGCTGCCCTTTAGTCTTTGGCTGTCAGAGTGAGCTGAGCTGTTCTGCACCTCCTGTAGCTCTGCCCTCCCCACTGTGGACTCTTCCGCATGACGAATGTGATGCATTTAACTGCAGCATAGGTTGGAGTTACTGCCAGTCCAGTTTTAAATGTCAGAGCAATGTAAACTTTTATATTATCAGTGAATAATTCGTAAATTCTCCTTACTGTTGGCAACTGCTTTAAGAGTGAAGGAATGTCTTGGTTGTAATTATATTATCAGGGTTTGATTAGTTCAGCTCAGCCAATCAACTATGTAATACTTTTTATCTGTGGAGCAGTTATTTAGTTAACTGGCCACATGTTTTGTCTTTTAACATTTTAAATGTCCAGCTAAACCTGTGAGAGTTAGAGTTGCACTTCATTTACTAGCATTTTAAATTGTTTAGATACACTGAAGTGGAAGATAAGCTAAATGTTGCTTCTGTCCAGGAGAATATTTGTAGAGGTTATTCACTGGAAGTGGCAGTAAGAGACCCCATAATGTGGTTGCACCTTTGCTAGGATGTCAGGAGTTTTTTTATTGTAGTGAAACTCTGAGTGGATGGGAACAGCTTTCTTGCAGGTGAAAAGATAATTCATTCTGAATTACTGTGCATCAAATGAGTGCACTGCACTGCTGAAATGTGAGTTGCTGCCTGCAGAAGAGGAATAGCTGTGCTGCTCAGGTCATGATGCATCAGCTTCTGCTGATGGGTCTCCATCTGAACTCTACTCCTGAAACAATTATTGCTTCACCACTGAAACACATCAGGCTCCTGAGAGCAAACCTGTAATGTTTCTGCAGCACTCAGCTCTTAACTGTTGTTGTAACTCACAGACTAAAACCTGTAGGTTGCCTACGAGTGTTCACTGGCAGCAGCCTTCTTTTGTGTTAGGGTTATAAAGCAGGGTTATTAGGATTATTAGGGTTATTTCATTCATTCCTTGTCACTTACTGAGAAAGCTGTAAAGGACAGGAAAAGGTTCTCTTGGCAGTTCCAGAGAACACATTACTGGAGAGAGTAAGTAGTTT
This sequence comes from Mystacornis crossleyi, assembly GCA_013400655.1. Lineage (NCBI taxonomy): Eukaryota > Metazoa > Chordata > Aves > Passeriformes > Timaliidae > Mystacornis > Mystacornis crossleyi. Next base: position 19,295 of record VYZQ01054426.1, on the reverse strand, counting down.
TCTCCATTGCTCATTTGCTCATGGACAGATGCTTGGCTGAGCAAGGGCCAGAAGTGGAAGTGGTAATCATTAAACAAGCAAATCCACCAGTTGTGCTCTCCAAAAAAATCATGGCAGAACTTAGTTCCCAGTCCTGAGAGGTGCTAAGTCCCCTGTGCAGAGGGAGGGGATTGTACTTGCTGCCGTGGGATGAGGGTGCTCAGCACCTTACACAATCTCACATGGTCAAGTGCAGAATTTGTGCATCTGGGCATGGGAACTGGGATCTGCAGATTTCTCCCCTATCTGCAGAGCTATTCAGACACAACATTAAAGTGTGATTTGAATGTCCAGAATAGCAGATAGTGGTTAACTGTTTTAGAAATGGTCAGAAGTTGCCATTGTCCCCCGACCTTTTTTTTTCAGATATAATCCTTTGTGTTCCAGCAGCTGAGAAAGTAACTCTCCAAATTAGTCACTTTCGTTCGTTTGTAGGTTCTCTCTAGTTACTGAATTCCCTAGGAAAGAAAAACCTTGTTAAACTATGTGTCAATTGCCGTTGTTTTTTTTTCTCTTTCTTTTTTAGGTGAACATGTTTGTGGAAGGATTCCATGATGCTATTCTTCTTTATGCTCTAGCTTTACAGGAAGTCCTGAAGATTGGTTTCAGTAAGAAAGATGGGGAAAAAATTGTTCAACAAACACGGAACAGAACATATGAAGGTAAGAATTAATATGACATTGCAGCTTTCGGAGTCAAAAAAAACTCGTGTCATTGTTCTGTGTAAAGTAAGGACCCATGCCTATTCCGCTCCTAAGAGAGAGGAAGGTAACCATATGAAACCGCGTGCGTCTTTAAGGCTGGCTCACATACCTCACCAGTGTGACTTTTTTTTGCACCAACTGCTGAGGTCTTAACTCAGTTCAAAAAACTCTTAACAATTTAATGACCCTCACTGATGTTGTAAAGAAATACCAATAATTTTCTCAGGCTCCGTCTTTGTTTTTGAAAAGATTACAGCTGCTCGCTTTGCTCACGTTCATGTATTAGCTCTGAGATTTCCTCATTTTTTCCATTTCACTTTTTTATCTTGAAAGTCTGGGAATGGATAGAAGCAAGCAGGTGCCAGGGTTGGGGTTATTTTGTGTTTCTCAATGGGATTACTTTGGGCCCTAGAAGGATTTCCCGCAGCCTCCTTTCAGGAGCTGTGTGTTTTGTCTCAGAGGCAGCAGCTGAACAGCACTGTGCCTTTCTGTGCCTAATCCTGGAGGCTGCAATTCTGCAGTGCAACTGGCACTTTGTGTCACCTTGTTGATGCAAAGCAATGCCGATGCTTTTGCCAGGTGAGAATTGTAATAATGAAACTGAGGATTATTGGTTTCATCTGTCGTCTCTTAGAATATTTCCATCATCTCTCTATAATGTTCCCATCCATCTCATATAATAGTCCAGTCATTTGATGTAGGACTGGCAAGATTTCCTGTGGAAATGCCTGAGAGAAGGAAACATTTCTCCTAGATAAAAAGCGAATTATTCATTTGAATGTGTAAGAAGAACTTCAGTGGCCAGGTTCTCAGCTCTAAGAACACATTGGACATAGCGTAGGAAGGCAAGAAGGGCAGCAGCTCCAAACCAATTTTCTGTTCTCAAATTGTGTCATGAACACAAGGCAAAAGAATAGTCAGGGCAGCTTAAGGGAACACAGGGATTGCTTTAAATTATGCTGGTTGCAGACATCCCTTAAGCAGCCCTATACCAGCCAGAGGTTGTGCTTGGTGTCCCACTACCTCTCTTCACATCCTTGGCTTCCCAAAACACACTGTTTTAAGGGAGGGAACCTGGTGTCTAAGGATTTGCCTCTCTGGTTTGTTGTGCTGTGCACAACACCCCAGCACAGCCTGTGTTTTCTCTGCTCCTGTTCCTGTGCTCCAGGAAGCCACCAACTTGTGTGCCCATGCATCCTGTGTCACACCATGTGCTCCACGTGGTTAATTCTGACACCTTGCTTGTAAAACTTGGCAGGAGGAAAAAATGTTCTCTTTCCCCACTTGTGAAAACCAGATTGTTGCTGGTGGCTGACCTGTTCCACCTATTCTGAAAATGTAGCTGAGTTGGGCGGTGAGGGTGCAGTTGAAAAGGTCAAAATGCTTGTAAGTCATATGCCATTTCTTCCCTGTGGCAGTACTTTGATGGGCATAAAACTGATTTTGAAAGAGGCCTTTATCTCAGTGTCTTGCAGTCCAGTCCCTTAAGGAAGATCGCATCCCTTTATTCTGCCTGTAAGCCCCTCTCTGCAGTGGATGCAGCATCTCAGGGTATGGTTCATGCATCCACCCATCAGGCTCTGCTGCAGGACTGAAGCTTTATAATTGCCTTTGACTTTTACAGGCCTTGATAATGACAGCTCCAATTTCATTAATGGCATTAATTTAACTGCTGATGGGTAGCTATCTGATTGTCTTGGCACCTCATTTTACAGCCTGCGCTGACCTATCAGGACTTCTAGCAGAATGTGGATGTTGAGGTGATCATAGGATTTCTTACTGATTGAGTTGTTAAAGACAATATGGTATAACTGCAGGGCACATTTTGTGGAGAATATTTGTTATTCATTGGCATTTCCTGTGGAAAAGGAACAAAACTTTTTCTATGTATGTATCTCACATAATAGAACAAAAAGAAAGTCCAGATAAAATCACTCCACCTTCATGCAAATGCAATTCTTCATTAAGGTTCAAAATTTCCTCTCTCTGTTTCTTAAGGAAATTGCAGGAAATGTCAACATTTCAAACTCTTGTTTTTGATTCAGATGAAAAACTGAAAAATTAGTCTTTCCTCCTGGAAAAAAAACCCCATAGGACCTCCAAGTTTCAATTGCAGTACCTACTTTAAAAAACTGAGTTTTGGTTTTCTTAGGTCATAAAAGTGTCTGTTCCAGTTAGCAGCTCCTGTCAGATCCAGAATCCAAATTGACGTGTCAGCAGGGACATCACAGTTCTTCACAGTGGCCTCTTCTTCCAGTGTCTCACAGCCAAGTGGTCGTTACAGCCATTCTATTTCCCTGCAGTAATTGAATTGACAGCTGCTTGATTACTGTGTTGTTATAATGAAACAGATGCTTGACAATAATCTTTGATTACCACTACATCTGTTGAAAACCACAGCAAGCTGAAATATTCCTGATGTCACTAAAGCTGAACAGACACAGACTAAAGGGAGGTGTTTAAAGTCTGTTGCATTCTCCCTTTCATTAGGCACGCTGGGGGAGATTTTTACTCTGAATATCTGACCTCTCTTTTCTGTTTGACTGTCACTGTGAGCCTGAACCTCCATGGCTTTGTGCCTGGTCTAGGCATGTAGTTGGTGTAAGATGGATGTACAATGATGCCTGTTTGCCTTGCACAGGTGTAAATGGCTGTGTTTGGTGTCAGGCACTGGAGCATCACATCTGAGAATATCTGAGGTGATAAAGTGTATTAGCAGTCTTAAGATGTCTTCACCATAGTTAACTGGTATTGTTTGATGTATTTTAAGAACCTGTTTGACTTACACCTTGAGAATTTGAAGCCACACTTTTTGTACACAGGGACACACATTTGAGGAAGAGGTTCAGATGGAATCCAAGGATGGGTTTATTTCCCATGACAGATCAAACAAGTTGCCCAAGTGAGGTTGTGCAGTTTCCATCCTTGGAGGTTTTGGAGAGCAGATAAAACCTTGAGCGTCCTCCTGGACTGACCCTGCTCTGAGCTGGAGGCTGGGCTCAAGATGTCCTGAAGCCCCTTCAAACATGAGATATCCTATGAATCTGTGAGTCCCAGTTTCCCCAAAGTTTTCTAGAAATCGTAAAACAAGTGAAATGGGGATCTAAGAATATAAACCAGACTGCGCCAGATTATGTAGTTAATCTTATGTAGATGAATGCAGAGCTTAATGCATATGTACTGCACATGGTGCCCCTTGTCCATGTGCCATCTCCAGTATCCCATTAGATGGAAACAACGTTGGTCTGCTTGTATGGGTGCAGTAGCCCCTTCAGCCTGTGGGATGTAGGTCTCTGCCCCTGTGTCCTCTGCAGCACAGATAAAATAATAAAGAAAATAGCTGTACTCTGTTTATTCAGGCATCATCAAATATTTCAGGATTAGGCATTCTGTAAATAATTCGCATTAAATATATTTGTGTTTTATTCTTACATGCTGGTTTTTGGATTAGATTTTTCTCACGTATTCTCCAGTCTCACACATTTGATATTTAAAAAGGAGAAATGTTAAGAATTCAGGAATGCAGACACCGAGATGCAATTACAATTTCTTCTGGAATGCCAACAAAAATGTTGGAAGACTGATGAGATTTCCTGTCATATTGGTCTGTAAAAACCTGTCCACTGTTTTCATATTTTGCTTGGAAAGGCTCAGTATTTTAACTGATTAATTTTCTGATTCCTCACATGCCATTCTTTAGGCATTGCAGGGCAGGTGTCCATTGATGCCAACGGAGACAGATATGGGGATTTCTCTGTGATTGGAATGACAGATCCGGAGGCCGGCACACAGGAGGTAAGGAAACAAACACCGCTGCAATTGGCCAGTGATGAATTAGTAATTCAGTGTAAAGTAACATAGTATCATCTCTTTACTTGGTGGCTTAATCTTACCAATTTAAAGGCCAAATCCTTTCTGTAAAATAACTATCTTGAAAGAGTTATACTAGGTTTTTTTAAACTTTCTTCTTTTCTTTAACATTACAGTTTACTTGACATGATGCTAGCCTTTAATGACAGGGTGAACTCTCACAGGCTAGCCAAGCACTGCTGATTTTGAATATGAGAAATTATTGTTTAAATGAGCAAGGCCTTTTATTCATTGGTGGGAAGGAAGATTAATCTTACTGCAGTCTTACAATGATGCACAAGTTATCGTGACGTATTAACACAGCAGGTACAGGTATTTTAATCTTACACTGTGGTCAACCACAAGCAGGAGTTCAGACCTTGCCTGGCCTTGTTTGTCAGGCAGCAATTCCTGAGTGCCTTGTTTGCAGTGTTTAAGAAACGTTTTAATCAGATGGTTCCATGCACACCAGGTAGGTTTTTCCACTGGACGCAGAAGGAGTGGAAGTGGTGGACTGTGAAAAAGTCTGTGAGAAACAGCACCAGCTGCACACAGAGAATAGCATGCCTGGGCTGAGTTCATTAATACATGCATCGCCCTAAGTCTGGTTGCAGTCTAATGCTTCCGTTAGTTACAAAATCAGCATCAGCTTTGTTGGTCTCCCTGATTTCAACAAGCTCAGACATAAAGCAGCAGTATCTGAGCTGGACATTTCAGTGTGTGGATTTGAATCCGGTGAAGTTACATTGTTCCTGTTGGTACTGCAGCAGAGACAAATTCCAGGGGCCTTTTTAGAAGTGTGAGGATGTCTAGTGTGTTTTAGTGGGTAAAATCGATTGAAAAACTACAGCAGTAAACTGCAGACACTCCCAGGGGCAGTAGGAGTACATAATGGTTGGGATAACTTTGGTGTGAACAACCTGTGTTTCTTCTGTTTGTTCAGTCCAGTAGCTTTTTATCTTATTTATCAGTTTAATCTCCCTCTGTTACCCTTCCTTGCGTTGCTCTCTCACTTGCAATTTAAACTACCTTTTTTTTTGAATGTTGCATTTATTCATTTAACTTACTGTGGAACTTCCCTCTGTTTATTATGTACACAAATATACATGCAATTAACTACTTACTACTTTTGTCTGTCACATAATTTCTACCCTCATGCCTCACTCTAAAAACATTGTTTCTTTGATAACTTGTTTCATTAATCTGGACCATTTTTTCTGTGTCAGTAGGAGAATGTTTCTCAGCTGAACTGTGTCAGATGGATGAGTGTTTGGGCAGAGCTGTTTTCCCAGGTCTGTTCACAGAGTTTAAAGCTAGAAGAAAACCTAGAGTTCCTAGTTTGACCTCTGCTATACTGAACACAGACAGGTTTCTTAACCTTCTGTGGAGCCCTGTAGTTTACAAATTACTAAAGCTCACACTGTAACAAGCATTTATTTTTGGTTTGGAGACACTGAGAGAGCAGGGACTGCCTTGCTGATACCCTCAGTGCTTGTTCCACAGATGAACCACTCCTGCTCTTCAAAAATCTGTATCCTACTTCTGGTCTGAATCCGCTTGGTTGCTGTTTATAGCTTTTTGTTCTTAAACCATTCTGCATACTTTCTTATTTAGTAAGTCTTGCTGATAGAGGACTCACCAACTCCTGTTTGATAAATTAAACCATCTCTTAATAAATAATCTGCTGCCTGTGAATGGTCTCTATTTTTTCCAGTTTACCAAATTTGCCTTAATTTTTGGACAAATGTTAAACATATTTGTTCTTCAAAGGATTTATATCCCAGTTGCAACTGCGAGATAAATAAGTTTCTTTATTTAGTATAAAGTCTACCTTCATGTATCTAACCAGAGCAAACATTCTTTAAACTCGTTTGCTTTGAAATGAAATTTAGGTGAAAGATTTGAACAGGCTTTGAATTCTAAACCTTGTGTATTAATATCTGGGTTTTATCCGTGGTAGGACAAATAAATTTATTGATGTGCTTCTGCCATTGCTTTTGCCCACTTCAGTGTCACAGTATATGGTCTTGCTGCTGTACATAGATGTTTTTAGAACTATTCTCAGATGAATGATCTACTACTGTTAGCACAGTATAGTCCCACAACATTGCAGTAGATTCAGTGTAGGTTATCTTGAATAAAGCCTGAAACTGTTGAAGACAGGACTGAAATTCTGAACTGCCTTTATGAATTGGTATGAAAACATAGTATTGTACTACCAGAAAAAAATACATGTGTAAATATCAAAACTGCAGAAATAAAAGATTTGAAGGTTTTAACTGAACATGATCAAGTACCTCCAAATTCTGCCAAAACAGAAAACTTCAGCCTGGAGAGTGTAGTTTAGAGTCTCGGCACTCAAAGTGCTTGAGTTCCTGGGACCACAGAAGGGCTTAGGTGGGGAGAGGCCTTAAAGATCATCTAGTTCCAACTCCCCTGCCGTGGACAGGGATGCCTTCCACTGGCCCAGACTGCTCTGAGCTCCATCCAACCTGGCCTTGAACACTTCCAGGGATGTGGAAGCTGCACCCACAGCTTCTCTCTGCAACCTGTCAGTGCCTCACCACCTGCAGAGCAAAGAATTTCTGCCTGACAGCTAATCTAAATCTCTCCTTTTTTAATATAAATCTGTTTCCCTTGTCGTATCACTACCTGCCCATGATAAAGTTGTTCTCCCTCTATTCTCTAAGCCTTCTTGAATTACTGAAGAGCTGCAGTGAGGTCTCCCCAGAGCCTTCTCTTTCCAAGGCTGAACAACCCCACTCTCAGCCTTTCCTCACAGCAGAGGTGCTCCATCCCTCTGATCATCTCTGTGGCCTCCTCTGTACTGGCTCCAGCAGGTCCCTGTCCTTCCCGTGCTGGGACCCCAGAGCTGGATGCAGGGCTCCAGGTGGGTCTCAGCAGAGTGGAGCAGAGGGGCAGAATCCCCTCCCTCCCCTGCTGCCCACAGGGCTCTGGATGCAGCCCAGGACACGTTTGGCTCTCTGCGCTGGGAGTGCCATGGCCGGAGCAGGTCCAGCCTCTCACCCACAGCACCCCCAAGTCCTGCTGGGCAGGGCTGCTCTCGGTCTGTTCACCCCCAGTCTGGACTCATGCCTAGCTACTGATACTTCCACTTAGCTGGGTGACAGTCCTGAGCACTCAACTCACTATGGAGCAATTGAAAAAAAAAAGTCTAGGGAGAGGAGGAGGAATATTCAGAAGACAAAAAGCTTGTGTAAACTGGATTTATACAGAAGACAAGCCTGGGGGCAGAATCAGATAAGAGCCTGTGGATATATAAAGTCATGTTTCAGAAAGGAAGAGTTTCTGTGACCACTGGCAATTTGGTAACAAGTGATGGATTATTACAAAAGAATTTAGGTTACATGCTAGGGAAAACAACTGATGGTAAGGCTAGCTAAGTTCCAGAATAATTGCTACAGAAGTTGTCAAGTCTCTGTCTTTGAAGGCTTTTATGAACAGATTAGATAAACATCTGTCAGGAATGCTTTTGTTCAGCTGATTCTGCCCTAGGGCAGGGCATGCACTACATAACCTCCCACAGACCCCTTTAGCCGCCTTCTCTGAGATTCAGCATCATGCCACAGGAGTCAAGTGAGTGATGCTGCTCTCCTGTTTGCTTTACTTCTCTAAGTTGATAGGAAAATCATTTTTTTCTTGTTTTGCATAGGTGATTGGAGACTACTATGGAAAGCAGGGGCGATTTGAAATTCGATCAAATGTGAAATACCCATGGAACCACGGCAGGCTGCGACTAGATGAAAGCCGAGTTTCAGAGCACACAAACAATACACCGTGTAAATCATGTAAGTTTAGTGACTTAATGCTCCTGCCTCAGCTTCAAAGAGAAGAATCCATGAGTTGATGAAACATAATGGGCCATATTAAATTGTTTAGTACAGTTGTCCAGCTGAGACATGGTGACTGTCTCTCTCTCCCGACTGCTTGGGAGGTTAAGGTCTGGCAGTCGTGGGTAGTACATGGTCTGAATCACTTCCTTGAACTTAAACTTGACAGTAATCATGCACAGCCCAGGGCCCTGGAGGCTTTAGGACTTTCCAGGGGCCTTTTAGCCAGAAAGAGGGATGTAACTGAAACCCCAGCAGAGAATAATCACACTGATAATTAGCAGCTGTGCCGGTGGGAGCAGCGTTCTCCCAATGCAGAATGATTTTCAGTGTTACGAGGAGGCACTGTGAAGGGCCCAGTAGGCTGAGGAGAAGCGAAGTCAGTGGAATGGGGTGACATCTGTGAGTTCGGAAGGCTGGGACTACCCTCCACAGGGCAGGTGTCCGTTCTTTCCAGCACACTGACTTTGCAGACCATGTTGTGTGAGTGGGACATGGTGAGATGGGGGTAGGAGGATACTGGTGCCTCAGTGAAAAAGGGTGGTCTTGAATTTTCAGAGGCAACAAATTTCTAGTCCTGCAGTGAAAAGGTAACTCCAGCCTGATAATTCAGTCCTTGAAAAACTGATGTGTACACGAACCATCAGTGGTCAGCGTGGTGTAGCTGTGCACCTGCTTCCTTCTGTACAGACAGAATCCCCTCAAAGGGTCAAGAATGAATGACAAGAAGGGAGCAGTTTAATTTCTTTCTCTGTTCCTTTCCACAAGCCCAGGTGGGAATGGAAATGGGAGCAGACTGCATGCACATGGAAATGGCATTGTTCTTCAGGAGCCCTGCACTTCCCAGAGATGGTCCCTGCTTGGGCTTCCCTTCAGCCACTGTGTCCCTGTTCTGCCTCTGTCGAGATTTGAAGCAAGGTGAAAGTCATATGGCTTTCAATTGAAACAATGTATCTTCAGGAAATATAAAAAAAAATTGAGGAACTGTTGGATAATCACATTTTAATGAACCTCGGTGATCAAGGGTTATGATGCTAAACCAGGTAAAATGAGTTTGTTTCTGTTACAGTGACTCAAGGCATATTCAGTGCTGATTTCTGTTATGTGCGTCACTGTAACCCATAACACTGTAATCATAATGGTGTTATGATTCAGACCAAGCTGTCCAGGCCAGTTTCCTAACAACATTCCCTTGTATCACATCTCCAGAATTGTGCCTTCATCTGACACTAATTTGGAGACTTTTTCAACCCCAAGAAAAGCAAGGACAAAAAGTAAACATGCCAACACTGGAACAGGTTCCCGTGGAGTCCTGAACTCTGAAAGGCTTTAGCTATTATCTGATGTTGGTCACTAATTTCCTAGCTGTGTGTGTATTTTCCAATACATGAATGCAGATAGTTCTCAGTATAAACCCTGATTGTTTATTTTTCCCCTTTTCAAGCAGGTGGTCTAGGAGAATCAGCAGTTACAGGAATAGTTGTGGGCGCCTTGCTTGGAGCAGGATTGCTGATGGCTTTTTACTTCTTCAGGTTAGTCCAATTCATTGCAAGTTCTGTAAACTCTTTATTCATCATCCAAACTTCTCAGCTCCTGGCAGAACATCCTTGATGGGAGACAGAGAGGCACCATAATAATGTGTGGTAACATTTTCACGAGAGACAGTGAACACACTTTGATTGTCCTTTTGTGTTTATCCAACTAATTTTATTGACTTGGGTCTTCATCCTGTAACTGGTTACATCTCTAAGTGATGTTACTCATGGAAGTAATTCCAGTGAGTTCCAGACAATCACAGTTGCTTTAGCCCTGGCCTTGAAAGCTGCCTTTGTTTGGTGCTCCTTGCCAACACAGTTGTGCAGGCTGTGATCTGCAAGAGATTTATACCATTTGCCTGGTATTGAATGGAATTGCACTGGAGAACAGAAAGAGATTTCTGTTTTGGTGTAAGAGAACGTTTGGATTCCAAAGCTGTGCATCTAACTTAATAAGCTGAGGTCAGTGCAGGGTGATCAGGTCTTTATTCTTGTTTAAGTAAAATAATTCTTGCACTGCTAGTCAACAAATGTAAAGTCTTGATAATTGATCCTATACGTATGGAATAAATTAGTTACACATCTTCAGCACCTTATGTATACAGTCATTCATCCTCCTGCTATGGAAAATTCAGATAGGAACAGAATTAACCTCTGCATACAGGAATCAAATAATTCTATCCAGTAAAAAATAACTGTTTATAAAAAATGTGAATGAAATAAAACAAGCAAAGCAGCTTCACCTCACCAGGACACTTTCAGGATTTAAAGAACCAGGCTTAATTCATCAGGTGCTTACAACTGAAATTCTGCTGGGTGATTTATTCTTGCATGTGTTCAGTGTTTATATAATATGTTTGTTTGGGTTTGAGATAGCATTACTTTGGCTTGGACTGATTAAAGACCATCTTTTAAAAAAAGAAAATAAAAATCTGTCTTTATTTTTTATATTATCAGAGGTTCATTTATGCATCTTACATAAATTCTCAACCAGAGATGACAGTTGTTAGATGTGGGTTTTAGCATTGCTGATATTGGGAGGGAATTGATTTGTAAGGACAAGTAATAAAACAACAAATATCCTGGGCTGGTATAAAGCTATGCAAAGTATCTTTTTAAGAACAGAACTTAAATTCCTAGTCATCTGACACAAAGAATTGGGTTGGAAATCCATGTGAGCAAAGTTGGCTGTCTCTAAAAGTAGATGTAATACACCTGAGCTCAACACCCAGTCTTTTTATTTACGGTCAGAGGGAAGAAATGAGCACTTTTCTTCTGTGCAGTCCCTGTCATCTTCACGTAAAAGCTAAACCAGGTCTCTTAGAAGTGGCTGTTTTTCAGTTCACTGAAGGAAGCTGCAGGTGCTGTCAGATGGATCCACATGTTGGAGATGTCTAAACACATGTGGGTGAATTTCACTCTGGAGATCTGATCGCAGTTGCTCAAAGCAGGAGCAGGGACAGCCTTCTTATTCCACCATTAGAATAAATATCTGAAACCTAACAAATCAGGATGCGTGGGTCAGATTTCAGAAAATGTAGGTTTAGCAATTGTGTGCCTGGAAGTATTTTGTATGTGCAGCTTCTGTACCTTTTAAACTGTAAATGTACCTTCTGATTATGTCTCATTTGGCTCTGTAATTGTCACAAACGACTATGCAAATACAGTTTTGAGTGTGCCTGCAACCAGGCTAGTAGTTCTGGTATGAAACTTTGACAGGATTTTAACTTAAATCCTGTATGTCTAAAATCTGGTCCAGTCCTTGTGCAAGAGCTACTACTGTGCATACTCTGACCCATGGAAGGATCTCACTTAAAAATACACAAAGAAAGTAAACAACACAGGTTTTCCAAGTTATTTTGGAGCCTGCTGATACAGATACAAGTATCTAAGGGATGTTTTCAGGGCTTTTAGATTGCCACTTTCTATTCAGCCATGTTGCCTGAATCAAAACCTTGGTGTTGCGAAAATCTTTCTTGCCCTGCTGCATACCTAGCTCTGACTCCTGCTACACATGCTGGTAGAGCAGAGGTTTCCTTGGCATAAAAGGTTTATGCCATGCATCTCCACCAGCAGTACAAGCACGTGGGGCTGGACTAATGCCCTTCTGAAAAATTTGTCCTGAAACTGAGTAGAAGCATAAATGTATAAAATGTAAATGTGAATCATCTGATGGTTTTTGGCAGGGAAGATTTGGCTACTAAAGGGGAAGCTGAAAGGCAGTCAGAGGGTTTGTTTGACGTACAAAGTAACATTGCAGAATTCTTCAAAAGGCCCTCGAGGAAGACGCACGGGAAGAGCTGTATCTGATGCATGAACATTTGTGTTTATTTCTTATCTATCCTCTACATCGCTCTTCTTAATTCATCATGTTACCTCCTCTGACATTACAAACGTAGTAGCTTTCTCAGAGGGAAATGGGAAGATTAGTTAGTTAATACATAGTTTCAGTGAGAAATGTAGCTGAATAGTCAGATCTGTTGTTCGAACTCTCCAGAGAGTTCCCCCCACCTCCAGCATACTGAAAAGAAATTTGGCTTTGATCAATATAAAGCAGTGATGTGACACAGTTCACATGACACTTCACAGAAACTCCTAATCACTTAGATCAGGAGTTTTCAAAGAAGCAAATGTCCATGCCTTAGTGCTTTGAGACTGCCATGTAGAAATTAACAGGCATTCTTGAGCCTGGGTAAAATGTTCTGAGGCAAACTACTTTAATCTTTGACCAGGGTTTCACATTCTGCCACGTTTCATTTTTCAAGTGGCACCCAGCTGTCCCCTACAGGCATTCTTTATAAGGGAAGTCTATTAGCCTATAGCTGGAGAAGGATTTCTCATTCTGTTCCTCTCCTTTCATGCAGAAAGAAATACAGAATAACTATTGAGAGACGAACTCGACAGGAGGACTGTAACATGGGGAAACATCGGCAGTTACGTGAAGACTCCATTAGATCTCATTTTTCTGCTGCATAAAGAAGATGAAAAAGAATCCCATTCTTTCTAGGGAAACGAAAGAATAATACAAAAGGACACAACCAAAGACATCAGCGTAAAAAGAAGAGGCTCTTGAAGAACTCACTCTTTTAAGCAGTAATTTTGTCTTAATTTCTTTCAGAAGCTCAGGAATGATTTACTAATCATTATGCCGCATGGCCTTTCATCTCATGAGAAAAGAAAATTATGCAGTTGATGTTATAGGATGTACTTAATATGTAAAGACAGTATTTCCTAAGTCATGTATTAAGGCTAGAAGATCTCGGTTTAGTTGATGGGGAATGCCTCATT
>VYZQ01054422.1:16826-36793 GCA_013400655.1 Mystacornis crossleyi | reverse complement strand
AAATTTAGTTATATCAATTTTTACCTTGAAAAATGGCTTGCAAAGTATAGTAAAGTAGTAAAAACAGAGAAATTAGGAAAAAGACATGACTGAGAGCTCTGTAAAAAAGGTGAATATTTGTGTACTTCAACTAAAACTTATCCTTTATGTGCAAGGCAGCAAAGGCTTTGATGTCTTATTTGTTTTAACTGTACGCTGTAAGTTTCCAATATTCATGGATTTTCATAGTGCATTTTATTTTTCATCTCACTCACTCTTTTCACCTGTTTCACATCAAATTGCAATCACCTAGTACAGAAGACAAGGACTAGCTGTCCCCTTCTCTTATAACAGTTCCTTATGAAGGGCAGCCAATAACAAAACAAAACAAAAAACAAAACAAAAAAAAAATCACAATAAAATGTCAAGAGTATGGACTCAGGAAAAAAACACAAAACAACTCTAATAATGTTAATATTACCCACAATGTTTGCATCCTGAAGGCACTTAAATCTATGCTTAACTTTATATATCAAATGAAAAATTTTATTGAATTGTGAGAAATTACTCCCATGAATAAAATTTAATGTGCATAAATGTATAAAGAGGTCAAGGTATTCATTCCCTTTCTATTACAGATAATTTTAATTTTCTTGAATTTTGGCTGTGAACACTTCCCAGCTTTTCTGCATCCATTGTCATGCTTCTGCACTAAAAGCACGATAGGTTGTCACTGAAGAACAGAGTAAGGAAAAGGTTCTCTGTTCTCATATTTATTATTGTTCTCTCCTTAGTCAACTTGGCAAAGTAATTTAACATCTTTTTGTCAATGGAATGTAGCTACTGGGACATCTTTTGAAACACTTCAAAACTATAGTAGAAAAAGGTATGATTATTCAATATAGTATCATAAATACATTACATGAGAGAAGCATAAAATGGAAAAAAGGAAAAACTATTTAAAAATAAACAGTTACAATGAAAGCGGGGGGGATAAAACAATGCAAGTTTGCTTCGTTTTGCTTCATTCACAGTGTCTGGACATTTTCTCCCTCATGAAATTGAACTTCAGTGAATTGCTTTCACTCCCCATCCCTCATTCCTACGAAAGAGATGATCATAACACAAAATGAAACAGAGAACAAAGTAGCACTTATGTTTTCAGTGGTAGAGATGTGCCAAATACTGAAAAAATAATGAAACAGAATACTTAATTCAAACTGAATGGCAGCCCTCTCAGAGAAAGAGTGTGCATACATTCCTTACTCAAACAACCTAGTCCATTGTGTTTTATCCCTATCCCTGTACAATCACTGATTAGAGGGTTTTATACAGAAGGTTTTATACAGACAGCACATTACCTGGGTTGTCTGTGACTATGTGATAGTATGCTTTAACCACTTCCAAAACTCAACCCCATAAGGTGTGTTCTCTTTAGGCCTCCATGATCACACTAGCATATCCCAGGCACATCCAGAGCACAGAAAACAGGGGGTCTCCTGACATTATACCTCTCCCATAAGCTCTCGCAGCATACCTGTAAAAACCCGCTCTGGGATATATCTGACAGACCCACCCTGTATCACTGCATGGGAGGCACTATTTAATTTTGTACCAGCATCTTTGAAGCCATTTGGAAACAGAGGAAGAAACCTGGGCTGGTGAGTTTTGCCTCTCCCTTCCCACTGTCTTCCAAAGGCCTGTTGGTGTTGATGTCTGAAACAGAAGATATGCTCTATCTACAGACTGTAGATTCATCTCACCTGAACTCTTGAACACAGTAGCTAAGCCTCCACTCTCCCAGCTTTCATGACTAAGACGTATCAAAATGTCCTGTGGTTACCTTCATCGCTGTCTCTTTTGAATAAAGAGTAGAAAGCTGCTCAATCTACAGACACCCAGAGACACATCACAGATGATGAAGAGGAAAGAAGGATGAGGCAGAAAGTCCTTTTCTGGACTGGTCATGTGAATGAAGTGTGTGTGCACATATGGTTCTAGATATGTAGGAAGCAATAGATTTAAATGAAGGCATTCCTTCATGACATCTGTTTAGGAGACAGTACTGTGTACATTTTATTACTTTAAAGGAATTTAAAATATAGTACAGTGAAATACCTTCACTGTGACTCACAGAGCTCATGGTCAAAGAATCGGCAAAGAGCTACTGGGACCCAGTGTTCAGTTTCTCAGTGCCCTGTGGTTCTTCACAGCAGCTGCTCAAGGCATCGTTCAGAGGACTCTACCAACTCACCCAGCTTCAGCTCTGGAATGAGCACTGACTGCTAAGTCAGCAGGGAAGATGAAGATTGGAAGAAATTCAACATAATCAAGAGCTAGGTTTCTTGCTAGAAACCCTTTGAACTAATTTGTAGAACTAGTATATGGCCCTAAGCTTACAGAGAATCAACCAAAGGATGTCATAACTAATCTGCTCCTCAAGGTAATGCTGCAAATCCAGACAGGGCTTGTCCATTCAGGTTTTTATACAAAAAGAAAACTTCACAGAACTGCCTACTTTCTTTAAGGAAAAAAACACAAGAAAACAATAGAAGTCCTTCCTCTGTGCTTAAAGTTCTTTTCCTGCAAACAATAGAAGTCCTTCCTCTGTGCTTAAAGTTCTTTTCCTGCATTTGTAGTTTTTGCCTTGCAGTGTGTCCTGTAGCTTGGCTCCTCACCCATTATGGGGCTGGGCCTCCCAAGAGTTCACTTTGACACTGGTCCAAGACAAATCTGTAAAAGTGCATATCTGAGATGTGTACCTGAGGCAGAATGCAATCCACATCCATCCCGGTTACGTACTGACTAATCAATACAGGGGTTTGCAGACTAACTGTGATACTCTTCAGTCCAAAGACGATTCCTGTCAATTCCCATTCCTTAGAGTCATCTTACATGGAAGACACATAAAGCTGAGTAAAAGCCAAGATTTCATTTTTTTTCCTCCATGCTATAGAAACATAAACAGTGGAAACATTCAGAGCGGAAAAGTCTGGAACAAGAACCTGGCTATTGTCCTGGTGATGCCATGATGATTTTTTTCAGGGAGGGGGGGAACTTTCGGGTGTGCATTCGGGGGTGCATTCTACCTGGATGTGGTGCACCTGAGGATCCTTAAATAAATACCAAGGTAAAACCCTTTTTTCCCCTCTAACCGTGTTTGGCTTTTAATTCTAAGCCCTGGGAAAGGCAACACTGGACGATGGCCTAGTTGATTTGTTGAGTGGGAAGCGAAAGAGGGGCCAATAGCCAAAATCCTGATGCTGCAGAGTTTTCTAAAAGGTACTCTTTTTCCTGTACATAAGCCCTACACAGGTATCTTTGGCACTGCATTCGAAAATGCTAAAGAGAGGAACACTGTAATAAGACAGGGCATCTGCAGCTGCATGGAATACTTAAGAAGTCAAACATTGCTGTGATCAGAGTAGGGTAAATATTTAGTAGTTGCCAAGACTGCTAATCCAGTGCCTTCCAGGTAATTTAATTGCACGTAAGTATACTCGATTCTTTAAAAATGTTTGTGTGTTCATCAGTGCATTATAAGCTGTTACTATAAAATACACTAGAACAATTTCCTTTACTTTTATTTCTGACTAAAGACAACTGTGCTATTTTGCCTTGTATGTCTTTCACTACAGGAACTCCATTAATCCAATGGTCAACAATTTGTTTGTCCATTGCTATAGCTTAGTCAAGCAACAACTGTCAAGTCAAACAATGAAGGACAATACTTAGAATTTGGTGTCATGGGCTGAATGTGCAGTGTTCTCAATGGCAAAATGCTGTTGAGAGAAAAATAATTCTGCCACACCTACTCAGGTGAAATATTTTTAACTACTTCATTTCCCTTCTCATTTCAGGCAATCATACCTGCTTCCCTCTTCACTTAATTCTCCATCTGATTTGTCATGAAGCATAAAAACTGTGTATGTTTCACAGTCATCTCTTTATTCCAAGCTCTCAGATTTTACATTTATGGTTACCTTACTACCAATCAGCAGGAATAAAACGCAAGTGAGCAAGTGTTTTAACTTACAAAACAATAAGTTAAGATAAAAATGGGGAAAATGCTTTCCTTAAAATGGAAAAGAAAATAGTTGATCTGTTGGAAAGACTCCAGAGGACAGACATTAAGTTGATGACAGGACTGGAACACCTTTCCTATAAGGAAAGGCTGAGACAGTTGGGGTTATTCAGCATGGAGAAGAAAAGGCTTTGGGGAGACCTTAGTACAGCTTTCCAGTACTTAAGGGGGCTTAAAAAGGAGGGAGAGTGATTTTTTATAGAGCAGATAGTGACATGACAAGGGGCAGAGGTTCTAAACTGAAAGAGGGCAGGCTTAGATTAGATGTTAGGAAGAAATTCTTTACTCAGAGGGTGGTGAGGCACTGGAACTGGTTTTCCAGAGTAGTTGTGGGCTCCCCATCCCTGGAAGTGTTCAAGGCCAGGCTAAATGGGGCTCTGAGTAACCTGGTCTGGTGGAAGGTTCCCCTAATAGCAGAAGAATTAGCAATTTTATTGTTAAAAAATGCATATGATTAATAACTGAGCTTTACAATTTTTTTCACTTTGAGCCTATAGAAACAGTTCGGGTTTCTTATATATTCAACTTGCCTCTATTCCTCTTTCTTTGCACCAAACACAATTTTAAAGTTTCCTAATTAACATCCTGTGTCCAAAAATACAACAGGAAGAAAAATCCACATGAACATTTAAAAAAATATGTTTTCGTAAGAGATATGGTTTCTATATCAAAACCACAGAGGTAGTAGGACTTTAGTGCAAAAGTTCAACTTCATAATTAATGCCAGTTGGTAACTCACAAGACATGCCTCCTACATCCTTATTTCTAAGTGCTCAGTAGCAGTTACTATATTAAAGTTAATTGCTCAATGGAGTTTTGCATAATAAAAATCAGATTGAAGAAAATGTGCATATTCAGAATCATAAAGAGTTAATTAATCAATAAGCAATTTAGACAAGTACTCATTATTGTATCACAAACCAAACCTTTTAAACAACCAAAAAAATGAATTTATGGCAAAGTTCTATCAGTTACATTTAAAGTGTGAAGATTATTACTAATTATTAAATATATAGTTGGCGAGCCAGACCTTTGCAGACTATGCCCCTTGTTCTGCTCTCAAGTGGACATTTCCAACTGTGGCCACGTATGAGTGCAGTTTTATTATATCTCATGTCTATTTTTAAATTTTATTCTAGCATGGTAAAAATCGCTTCTACACCACTTTCACCACTTTTTAAGTTTTAACGAGACATGTCCCCGACCCCAAAGGACTCAAAGCTTTAAAGAAACTTGTTAAGACATGTTGGAAGACAATAACTCAAGAAAGGAGACAAAGGCAGAAGAGGACTGCCTTAATGAAGACAAGCAGAGAGAAGGAGAACCCAGAATATCATCTTTGTTTTTAACAGACCTACAGTAAAAAAAAAAGACATTGACTCCTGCAAGTCCTTCTACAGCAACAGTTAGTAGGGTAGGTATCAGAACACTTCATATGAACAGGTATGTGAATTCCTGACTTTAAGTGTGCCACATACCTCCTGAATTCAGAAATGTTTGTAAAGACTCACCTTAAATCATCCCCTCCCAAGTCAGTTATCCACACTTTAGATTTTTGGTAATTTACAGCAGGGCTGCAGCGGCAGATTGTTTCCAGGCATGGAGGATCCCAGAGCACAGACTGGGCTTGCCTATGCTGTTCCACGCCTGCGGCTGATGGCAGCCACGTCCAGGAACTGGGTGATGGTTTTCAGCCATGCACCACTGCCATGCTGGAGGAGGAGAGCTGCAAGCACTGCAGCAACACAGAGATCCTGCCTGAGGCTCAGCACTCCCCTGGGTTACTGCCAAGCATGAAGATGGCATGCAGCTCCCTGCCTGCATCTGTCTGCTTCTTGGGGCAGGAGGAGTCAGAACACAGCCTGCCCTCAGACATGCAGCAGCATCTCGCAGGAGGGCATGAGAGTGTGACCCCACTGCTGCAGTGATGCCCTAATCCAACTTGGTGCGGGGCCCCTGGAAACACCAAGAGATACAGGGTGGAAAGTGAAGATGTAAACAGGGTCACAAAAACTATGCTGCTAAAATGAAAAGGAATGGAGACAGATGTGGACATTCTGATGATTGCTTACTAGGACTTGGGAGGATATGTCCTCAGCCCCAGACTGAAAGGACTGGATCTTGCATCAGACACCTTCCTCAATGGGTTCAAAGGCACAGCTTAAGTATGTCTTGTTACAAATGGCAGGTCTCTAGCAGAGAAATTTTATAAAGGGTATGACTTCCATTCAAATTAGACACAAAAACAGATTTAGGGAAGAGGATACCCAAAGAAACTGGAAAGTCAAAAAAGAGAATTAACTTTACCAGCCCACTATAAGAGATAGCAGAAATAAGGTTTATCTCACATAACCGCAGATATTTACATCAGAACAGGGAAAAGAGCAACTACCAGCATGTGAGTCATCTAACTTACATCTAGGATCCACAGCAAGATTAAATGAAAAACATTATAGAATCACCTGTTTCCGTTTGCTGACCACACCAGGAGAATAAGCAGCCCAGATATACACATCTACATTTGAGATGTCATCTATCTACATTTTAGCAGTCTGTCCAAAATTGGGTAGATAGATTCTGAAACATATTCCATTGATGGACCAGTTTTCTGAGGACTGGTGGGGAGAAAGGGACTGAGAAATAATTCCATCTTGTAGAAACAGTCAAGGAAGGAACCTTGTTCTTCACTGTCAGAGGTTTTAAGTAACTTAAGAAAGTTGCTGTTTAAATAAACAATATCTTTGAACTTTTATCTCTACTTTCACATAGCTAAAACAATACTGTTCTAATCAAATTCAAAGAGCAATAATAGATTGTAAAATTAGAATATGGAAAATATTCTAACAATGTAGATGCTTATAGGAAGCCAGTAGCACAGGAGTAAGAGAAGCATGAGAAGAAATACTGAATGCATAGAAGAGAAGAAAGACATGGAAATACATGTCAAGTATAATACAAGTGCAAGAACTATATAAGGAAAAAAAAAATTAGGCAAAGCCGAGTAATTGGGATGAAAGTATTGTATTAAACATACAAAGAGAGAAGAAGCCAGTGGAGGCATATAAAAGACAGGAAGAAAAGAGATTACAACAGCTTTTTGTCAGTATATTTGAATATCATGTTTTAGTAGTTTCATCATTAAATATTTCTCAGTCTCTTTCTCTCACATATTTAAAATGGGTATAAGTACAGAAAACAGACTTCTGATTCTTTTAACCCTGTGTCACTTTGGAACATACAGCACAGTGTAGCGTATGAAACGATCTCCATTTGTTGGCTTCCCGTCTGCAAGGTAACCTACTTATTTTTAAAAGCCTGGTATTTAATACACAAAATATAAAGCACAGAAAAAAATCTAATACTAATAAAACAAAAATAAAATTAATGAATAATCACATTATAAATACCTTTACCAAGACCAAACATATTTTGAAGCTGAATTGCTCTGTGTAAAGGTGTCACCCTCTAAAATTAATGAAATGTACAGTTAAGCCAGTTTTAAGGAACCTATACTGAGCCATCCATGCAGGATTTTTTTCAAGCACACGAACGACTTTATCAATTATGACTCTCAGGACCAGAATCCATACTGATTAATTCAGCACAGATCTGCTGACTTCAGTGACATTACTTACATTTACTGTGATAACAGTCAGCAATGTTCATCAAGAACAGAACAATAAATCATTCTTCAGAAATTTTCAGTTATATCACTTCTAAAAAAGGTCTAGGATTCACTGATTAACAACGGTGAAATAACATATTCAAGTGTGCATACAGGAAGGGAGAAAGGCAAAGGAGAGAAAGAAAGAGAGAAATAGAGGGGGAAATATTTCAGCACAATCAGACACTATTGGCAGGAGAGGACCAAAAACATCGCCAGAATTTATTAAAGACTAAAACCTATGGCTGTTAGAAGTAGGTCTAATACATTTGGTGTAGATACTCTATACTGTGTTGGGGTTAATTCCCTTTATTTATTGGCCTTTTTTGATACAGTGGTAGACAGCTATATAAATTAGTACATCTCTGTAATTTCCTTCCACTCACTCTCCCATAGTCATTCATCTTTAAAAACAACAGTAAAAACCCACCCTCCAAATACTCTTTTCTTGTGCCTGATAATTTGGGAACTACTTTTCTTGCAATCTCTCATATTTTGTATAGTGTAGTCAAAATGTGTCTCTTCAGAATGATGACAGCCACCTGCAGCTCCTAACAGTAATACCCCACATTTTCACAGAATATTTTGCCCTTTGGTAATATAAATGCATTCCTCTCCTCTCACTCTTCAGTTTGAGCCCAGAGTACGTATCAAGAGCATGAGTCTATTCTCACATATGTTTTACACTGATACAAGGCCACTGATATGAGCTGAGCTACTGCCAACATACAACTCTCTAACTCAGGTTTTACATTTCTTTAGAATATTAAGTAAACTCGGCTATTTCTCTAAAACTCCATGCCAGAATACTAATACAATGACCTGAAACACATATTTAAACACATCCAAGAAGCTGCATTTCCTGAAATTTGAATGATACATTCACATCTCTTTTTCCCAAGTAGTTGAGCTTCACAGCACCTCCTTGCAGAACTGTGGGCCATGAACCCCTCATTGAGTCATATGAGAAGTCCTTGTCATGTCAGTAAGCACCATTTGACATTCATGCCTTTGGCTGTTACTGTGTGAGATTTCCTCTTTTCCAGATATATTAATAATTTTTTACAATATGATGTCAAAAGTGTGTCTGACATACATAAACTTTTAAACAAACTGCTTCAATGAAACAATTTACTCTGGAGACCCACCACGCAGCCAAGGAAGTGGTTAGATCAAGAGAGCATGTTTTTTTCTTCTCCCAAGTACTCTCTTCCAAAACTATAAAGTAAGTAATTTATTCCCAATTCGAAAACATTTGTTTAGCTTAAGATAAGCCTTGCTCATTCAATCAAATTTTAGATACTGAACAATTTTAGACTAGGATATAGCTTTTCCTCCTTTAAGACTTGTTTAATTGCAGATAATGATAAGTATATGTTATGTTTACAAAACTAATGGTGTTTAGATAAAGAAAAAAGACCTTGAGAATTTCTTCCCTGGGTCTCAGCTTGATCTGAATCTGGACTATATCCTCAAATTTTTAAATGTGAGCACTCACTTTAGGTAATTATGAGCACTCAGACAATGTTGTAAAACTGAAATAGAAGTCCTGACATTCCGAACAATAATGTTCAGTGCTTGATTCCAAATTTCAACCAATTCCAGAATCTGCACCTTTGAAAATCTACCTCTTCGTCAGTATTAAAATATCCAAAGACAAGGAAGATGAAAACAGTCATACTAGCCCAAACTAAAGTTTTATCCAGCCCCCCATTCTGTTTCAGAAGTGACTACAAATGCTGAAGGAGGAGCAAGATTCTCCCCTAGTACATTCCCAACCTCTATTTTTTTCAGCAGAGGGGAATTCCTGAAGTGATTGATGATTGACAGTTTTGCACACTTATTGACAAACCCCTCACCAGCACCATCACTGGATTTCTCTTTCATATGTTTGTCCAGTTTGCCCCTGAGTCCATGAAAATTTATATTTTATTTATTATTTATTATCTACAACATCCTTTGGCAAGGAGTTTCAAAGGTCAGTTACTTGTTGCATGAGAATCACTTCTTCTGTTTTGAGCATGACTCCTTCCAGCTTTTTATGATGCCTGCTGTTCCTTTTGCTAGACAGTGAATAATCAATCCCCGGCCTGTTTTTCCTTGGCAATCTTGACTCTTTATTACCATAGTCTCATAGCATGTCCTTTTTTCCTTCCCAGGGTGAAGCTTCCTTGTTGACTCAGCTAATCCTTGAATGGCCTTTCCATGGAAATATTGGGTATTTGAGAAAATACCATCTGTAAACACTCAAATTATTTTTATAAAAATGTATGTGTTTGGATAAAAAAAGCATGCTAGGGAGGACTATGCTGAGACTTTAATTCCTGTTCCTTAGCATGGAATTTGGAAGCCTGAGCTAGGATGTAGCTTTTTGCTACACGAAGTCTCTTGGAAAGAGGTTTATGCCTCAGGAAGACATCATTCTTAGTGAGGGACAACTTAAAGGCCTAGCTAACTGGGGATACTGCTACAAAGGATCTGCTTGAAACCTCCCCAAATTAATTTCAAACTACCACTTCCTGATGCTCAGGGTACACAGTTCTGAACCCTCCCCTCCCCTCAATTTCACAGAAATTTTATTTTAAAGAGATGAGCAGGGCATTCTTTGTCAGTTGCAGTAAAACAGTAAGGGTGCCACCATACCCTTTCTATTTCCCCTCACTAGAACTACAGATATAAGAGAATAAAGAATCGCTTGGATTCGGATCCTAGTTTAGAAAATTCTCTCCATGTTTCATGCTGAATAAACACTGTGGACTGGGTCTCCCTGAATAAGGCCTAAGAGGAATAACAAAAACTGTTAGCCTTAAACAAATGCTGCAATCCTTTTTTCTGGCTTAGAAATTTATAAGAATGCTCAAAAAAGGAACTTGAACTCAAGTTTTCCACCAAGAATTTATTTAAACAAGATTCTATATGGGTATCTTGATCAACATCTTAAAACTGGACTTGGTAGGAAACAAGCAGCATAATTTGTGCATTTCTGTGCTAGTTCTGGTTGGGGTAGAATTAATTTTCTTCATAGGAGTAAAGTGTTCAGCTGTGTTTCGGATTGTGCTTTAAACAGTGTTGATAACACAGAGATGTTTTCATTACTGATGGGCAGCGCTTAGACACAGCAAAGGCCTCTTCTGCTCCTCACCCCACTCCATCAGAAAGGAGGCTTGGGGTGCTCGAGGAGCTGAGGGGACACTTCTGGCACAGCTGACCCCAACTGACCAAAGGGACATTCCATACCATATGGTGCTGTGCCCTGTAAATAAAGCTGGGGGAAGTAGAAGAAATGGGAAACACTTGAAGTGACGGCATTTATCTTTCCAAGCAACAATTACACCTAATGGGGCTCAGCTTTGCTGCCTGTGGCTGAACACCTGCCAGCCCACGGCAAGTAGTGAATGAATCCCTGGTTTTGCTTTCCTTACATGTGCAGACTTTGCTTTATCTATTAAGCCATCATTATCTCAATCCATGAGCTTTCTCACTTTTACTCTTCTGATTCTTTCCCCAACATGACTGAGGCTGGAGTGAGCAAATGGTTATGTGGGGCTTAGCTGCCAGCTGGGGTTAAATTACCACCATTTTAAACACTAAACTCTTACAGCAGAAAGTTAAATTCTAGGTTTATCAGTCCTTCATTTTCACTAATGTAAGGAAAAACTCAACACAAGACATCATCTTCTAACACTGCCCTTTGTGATTAGTGATGTTAATGACACACAAAGTACATAAAATCACTCTTCTCTAGCTTACATAAGCAAAATGAAGGGCATTAAAAATGGATTCAGTATTAACTCTGAATTTTGTTCCTTTTAGTAGAACAAGCCAAAACGACACAGAGCTTGTGGTTTTTCTGTATTTATCACAGTTCAATTTGATTAATGACTAGGCAATATTTTAGAGTACATTAATAACATCAGAGATGAAAGTGCATTTTTAAAATATTTGTACTCCTCCCAGTATAAAGAGGATTTCAGTGCATTTAGATAATTAACATTAAAACTGTGGCCTTATTTTTATTTTGATCTTTGCATAAATGTTCTCCAATTAATTTTGTAAAATTTATCATACAGCCCACATGTAGGGACTGCAATGAGTTTCTCAGAACTTTACAGTCATACACCAGTACAACCAGTTAGAATCTCACCACCAGACTATGTGCATACATGAAATAGTGACAAGTTTGTTATCAAATGACAGCAATTATATATGCAAGACATAAAGTATTGAAAATACTGATTTCATAGGTTCAAACGCTAGAATTTTTTTCCCAAACACCTAATAAACAGAGGCAAAGAGCACCAAGTCATCTACAAGTTCTACTAGCAATACAAGTANCTCAGGGTACACAGTTCTGAACCCTCCCCTCCCCTCAATTTCACAGAAATTTTATTTTAAAGAGATGAGCAGGGCATTCTTTGTCAGTTGCAGTAAAACAGTAAGGGTGCCACCATACCCTTTCTATTTCCCCTCACTAGAACTACAGATATAAGAGAATAAAGAATCGCTTGGATTCGGATCCTAGTTTAGAAAATTCTCTCCATGTTTCATGCTGAATAAACACTGTGGACTGGGTCTCCCTGAATAAGGCCTAAGAGGAATAACAAAAACTGTTAGCCTTAAACAAATGCTGCAATCCTTTTTTCTGGCTTAGAAATTTATAAGAATGCTCAAAAAAGGAACTTGAACTCAAGTTTTCCACCAAGAATTTATTTAAACAAGATTCTATATGGGTATCTTGATCAACGTCTTAAAACTGGACTTGGTAGGAAACAAGCAGCATAATTTGTGCATTTCTGTGCTAGTTCTGGTTGGGGTAGAATTAATTTTCTTCATAGGAGTAAAGTGTTCAGCTGTGTTTTGGATTGTGCTTTAAACAGTGTTGATAACACAGAGATGTTTTCATTACTGATGGGCAGCGCTTAGACACAGCAAAGGCCTCTTCTGCTCCTCACCCCACTCCATCAGAAAGGAGGCTTGGGGTGCTCGAGGAGCTGAGGGGACACTTCTGGCACAGCTGACCCCAACTGACCAAAGGGACATTCCATACCATATGGTGCTGTGCCCTGTAAATAAAGCTGGGGGAAGTAGAAGAAATGGGAAACACTTGAAGTGACGGCATTTATCTTTCCAAGCAACAATTACACCTAATGGGGCTCAGCTTTGCTGCCTGTGGCTGAACACCTGCCAGCCCACGGCAAGTAGTGAATGAATCCCTGGTTTTGCTTTCCTTACATGTGCAGACTTTGCTTTATCTATTAAGCCATCATTATCTCAATCCATGAGCTTTCTCACTTTTACTCTTCTGATTCTTTCCCCAACATGACTGAGGCTGGAGTGAGCAAATGGTTATGTGGGGCTTAGCTGCCAGCTGGGGTTAAATTACCACCATTTTAAACACTAAACTCTTACAGCAGAAAGTTAAATTCTAGGTTTATCAGTCCTTCATTTTCACTAATGTAAGGAAAAACTCAACACAAGACATCATCTTCTAACACTGCCCTTTGTGATTAGTGATGTTAATGACACACAAAGTACATAAAATCACTCTTCTCTAGCTTACATAAGCAAAATGAAGGGCATTAAAGATGGATTCAGTATTAACTCTGAATTTTGTTCCTTTTAGTAGAACAAGCCAAAACGACACAGAGCTTGTGGTTTTTCTGTATTTATCACAGTTCAATTTGATTAATGACTAGGCAATATTTTAGAGTACATTAATAACATCAGAGATGAAAGTGCATTTTTAAAATATTTGTACTCTTCCCAGTATAAAGAGGATTTCAGTGCATTTAGATAATTAACATTAAAACTGTGGCCTTATTTTTATTTTGATCTTTGCATAAATGTTCTCCAATTAATTTTGTAAAATTTATCATACAGCCCACATGTAGGGACTGCAATGAGTTTCTCAGAACTTTACAGTCATACACCAGTACAACCAGTTAGAATCTCACCACCAGACTATGTGCATACATGAAATAGTGACAAGTTTGTTATCAAATGACAGCAATTATATATGCAAGACATAAAGTATTGAAAATACTGATTTCATAGGTTCAAACGCTAGAATTTTTTTCCCAAACACCTAATAAACAGAGGCAAAGAGCACCAAGTCATCTACAAGTTCTACTAGCAATACAAGTACTTCTGAGTATCCATTTAAAATGAAACCGAAGAAGCACAAATCCAGGAAATGTGCCATAGAGTGACATCTGGTAAAAATAAAGAACTTCAAATATTTATGCAAAATTACAAATTAAAAGCAAAATAAGTGAAATAGAAGGCTTTCCAGTAGAAGGCGGCTTTATGGTTTTGTCACAATGGAAGTGTAGTAACATAAGAAAATTACCGGGTAAATATTTAAATAAATAATTTTTTAAAAACCTACAAAGCTTTGTACACTGCCCTAGATTAACAGAATTAATCAGTTCTGTGACGAATTTTGCTTTGTACATAAAAGATTCAATAAAGAGTGTGAAAAAACCCTCTAAGTGAAGAGGGCTGTACTTGAGAATGGAAGCCCAGGGCACAGAAGGACACATGTCAAAAAATGCAAGTCAAAACAAAGATACTAAGGCTGCAGCATAGAAAAAGAAAATAAGCAAGAATATGTAACAAAACAGGATAATAATAAATTTTATACAACCCAATTAGAAACAAATCAGATGTGCAAATGGCAAAGATTAAAAATATAGTTTCTCAGAACTATAGGGAGTTAGTTCTTGAAACAGCACATAATTGAAAGAAAACTATTCTGAGAAATGAGCTGTCACCTTGGAAGACATAAGACAGCCTTAAATCAATGAGCTCAGCTTGATAAACTGGACACCCTTATTAAAACAGAGATAGACATATTTTTATACTTCAATCATAATAAGCAGAAAGAAGTCAAGGATTAAGAATATCCAAACTAATATGTAAAGTGGCCATAAAATAATGAGGTTAAATGCATCTAACAAGATATAAGATATATAAAAAATGTCACAACACTAACCTTTGGACAGAGGCCTTCAAGAATGCACATAAGTCAAAATGTGGCATTTGTGGTCCTTCCAAAACCAAGAATATTTCCATTGCTAAATGCACATATGGGGGAGGGGAGGAGATAAACAAGGAAGGTAAGTTGCAAACCAGTGGAGTGAAATGAGAGGATTTGAGATGCTACTTGAGCTAAGCAGGGAATTGTCATAACCTGAAAAGGCAGCTTTCAGGAAATGAGGGAAGTGATCACAGACTGAATGGCAAAGAGGTAAAAAGGAAAAAAGTGGATAGCAAAGGTAACTCATAAAAAGCACACAGTTAAAAATATAAAAACAAACTAAAAGAGCCCCCTTAAATATATCAAAAACAGGAAAGAGTTTTAAGAGTTACTAGGTCTTCTGGGAATTTCAGAGAATAAAGACAGCAATTAAAGAGGAGAAGGACGTTGCTAGGAACAGAGAAGATTTATTTGCATCAGTCTTCACAATAGAGGATGTTAGGGAGATATCTACTCTTGGGTAATAAAAATTAGGTGCTATCAGATGAAGAGGTGCTGGAACAAATCAATCATTTGAAAAGCAGAAAGACACCAAGACTGAAAATTCTGAATAAGTAGTTGATCTATGCAATCTCTAATTGAAAAACAACTCCTTTACTGGAAGGTTAGAGTACAGCAATTGTTTCACATATATCATAAAAGGAGTTTAGAATGATTCAGGGAATCAAAGATTCATAAATCTTACATCTGTACCTAGAAAATTAAAAAAAAACTAAATAAAACACTTACATGAGATGATAGATCTGTGCAAAGGAAGATGATACTCACTCATCTGCTAGAATGTTTTCAACACATCAGTAAACTACTGAAGTGGTCAAAGAACAACCAATAGACATAATTTATTTAAACTTCCTTGACAAAGTTTCTCACAGGAGACTGGTAAAAAGAATAGACATGGACAGCAAAATGAAAACCTCTGTTCAGTGTAGCAGCTCTCAGAAGAAGCAAGATATTAAAATGAATCAAGAAGAGATGATAAAGAAAAACAATGTTTTAAAAATCAGAGCTGCAGCCTGATCTTAACTGCTGTGGGCAGTGCTGATTTCTACATCTTAGAAAGATATCAGAAAACTACAGGGTGTTTAAGAGGAAAGTGACAAGAATTATAGAAGCAGGGTTTTGTGGAAACAGATTGGAATATCTTAAGAGGACATTAAATAGAGGCATGGCAAAAATATGTGACATAACCGCTAGAAGTAAGCCAGAATCTCACTTCTCCCTGCCTTAATACACGAATATGGCGACACATAATTAAATCGAAAGGTAGAAAATTTAACAGAACATCCGTTTGCACTTAGCATTTATGCTGAGGGACTCATCATTTGATAATGTTGAGATAGAAAAAAATGTAAGATTGAAAAAAATTAGGTGCTTATGTGGAAAACAAGAATTTATGGAGTACAACTAGCTAAACAAGTATCGCAGGGGAACTTAAACTTATTTGGAGACTTAAATAGATCTCTGCATACCGGAGACAAGGTGAGATTTTTTTTAAGTCAGATTGTCAAAAACGGTTGTGTTCTGGGCTTTCTGCACCTTCCTCAGGAGTCCTGAAGAGCCTGTGGTAAGATGCCATCTGTGGTAAGATGCTGTACAGGCCTTACATGTGATTCAGACCCCTCCTGCCCATACTCTTAGTGTCACCTATTGCATGAATTTCACTGCTTCTAGCCCAATTGTTGAATTTAATGGATTGAATTACAACATCAAAATACTTAAAGCTGGTAGCAGAATTTAAAAGTATTTGTTAAAACCTTTGCTGAAGAAGCCATACAAAGGAACAAAAATAAACAGGCAAGCAAATCACTGACTTTTTCAGCTTGAAAACTGTCAACCAACCAAAGGTTTGATTGAATTTGGAAGGTGACATTATTGATGAAAAATCAACTTCCCAAAAATAAATTAGTATTTTTGCTGAAATTTTTCAATTTCAAAATAGAACTTTTTATTCGCCCATGCCCCTAGTTATGCTATATATTCTTGAGCACCATCTACTGGTGCTGCATTATTAATTAGCTATTTATGGATATATGAATCACTTCTCCAATAAAACTAATTAGAATAATATAATCTTTCAAAGTATATTTAAAATTGAGAAGGCAGAACATAGTCCATTATTTATTAAATTAATCTTCCATCTTAACAACAGAGAGAAAACTAATACTACTGAAATTCACTTAGAATCTGAAATTAATAGAGAAATGTGCTGTTTTTTAATGGTTTGTAACGTCCTGGACCAGAAGACATGTACAAGTCCATCAACTTATTTCCAATTTACACTTGCTCTCAACCTGTTGGAACAACAAAGTATTTTTCTTCTTTTCATATTTAGGTATTTAGTGAATTTTATAGTACCTGTAATATGGCCAGCATCTTGTATTTTATTTCTTTGCTTCACACTAAATTAAATAACATTTCTCTTGAAATGATCACACCTGCTTTGGATTTAACATTTTCCCAGACTTGGAGCAGGGGAATACAGTTTGGTGTTCTGCAGAAGAATATGTAATGCAGAGTAGAAAGTCTACTCTTGCCAAAGGGTATTTTGAAGGGCGTTGCATATCTGAGAAAAGTGGGATGTGGGAAGCAGACCAGTGGCACTTCTACATAAGCCAAAAGGCTCAGTGAAACTATCCTTCAACTCTTACCTGTAAACTGAGTCTATAACAAGTTTCCTTTCTTGTGTACATAGAAGGACATATCTAAGAGTAACTTTGGAGTCAGTTAAACGCGATGATGATGATGATGACAATAATAATAATTAATAATAAAGTCTTTGTTGAAAACAATGTTAAGATCTTTTTTAAATGTGTGCTTTCAGTATTAGAGATAGACCATCTTATTTTCTCAAAGGAGTGACACTACAGGCTGCAACAGTGACCTTTACTTGAAGAGTCCCCGCAAGGGTGACTGGTGATGGAGTGAGAGAACAGTCCACTCCAACACTCCAAAGCCACTTGCTTTAAACTGTGGCCTTCCTTTTCAAATTTGCACCAGAACTGTCAAGTGATAATTCCAGTTCCAACTATGTTGAATTTTGTGCTATGTTCACTAAAATCTGGACTGAAATCCTCTAGCTGGTGTCACCAAGATACCAAAGATCTCAAAGTGTTTCTGCAGATTTGGGGAAAAAACCCAACTAAACAAGCCCTTTAATTTATTCCATCCAACATATTAAATTGGGTTTTATTTTTCTCATTTTTCTCATTAATACAGAAATTACTTTAAAAAAATTATTTCCTCCCTCTTTCCTAGTTTGGATTAAGCCCAACCTTGCTGAAACAATTGCATTGAGTCTAGAAAGCAGCACTATAAATTTAGCATTCACTGTGTTGTGCCTATCCCTACAACACTACTACTGAGTGACATAACACTCCTTTCAGTGCCTTGATACTTTCTTTGTAGTACAGATGGCACCACGTTTACCACGCAGGGCTGACAGCCCTCCCATGAAACTGTGTGGGATTGCATTAATACATTATTCCTAGGGTTTAACAGAGGTACTCAAAGAAGATTGATCTACTCAATATTTCCAAATTATGTGCACAGGTTCACTTTACATCTGCCCTTCAGACTGCATCTTAGGAATAAATGCACACACAAAATAGGGCCATTCCAAAAACAAGTGATCTGCATGCCCAAATTAAACAAACATATTGTCATATTTATATTTTGCAGACTTAAATATATCCTCACTCTCACTTCTAGACTATCAAAATACCAGTTTTTTCTTTTCTCTCAAATGCTTCATGACACCTGGCAAAAAAAATAATTTCTCAAACTGGCCTCAATTCAAGTAGAAAGACACCTGCAAGTGGATTGTAGATATTTGTGTGCTTAGAAAAATGGTACAGCTTATTTTAGTTCCAGTCATTAAAATCTGAATTGTTCAAGTCTAATTGCAGCAAATCCTGTAAAGAAATCATCAGAATGTTCTGTGCTGCCATCCCATCCCACCCTGTCCCATCGCTTCCCTACCCTCTGCTCCTCAGCTGTCATAGTCAACCTAAGCATGACTTGTGCAACTTCCACCCTTTCCTTTAGTTTGTAGCCAAGAGGTTAAGGAATCTTCCCTCCCAGATTCCTCTCCAGCATTGCCATGTCTTCACAAAACTGAAAAGTTCAAGTTAACCCATGGATTGGAATATTTAGGAGATGTCTAAAGACAATTGCATACCATACATTGTGTACTCATTATTTTTTTCATTTCCACTCACAATCAAAGGAGGTACAACTTGCTAATGCCATAGAAAACAGGTAAAAGAGTTCATTCAAGTTTTTTTTTTTTTTTTCGTGACTTACCTTACAGTTCTTTATTTAACATAAAGGAGCTGAAAAAGTTATTTAAATACTGAACTGAATGTACACCTTTGACTTGTTCTGCTCATATCACCCTGTCAATTGACAGAACTTCCCTTAAAGTATTTTAAGCAACATGAAGATCACCCACAGATAGTATGGAATGTCACCAAATGTGAGATAATACGATTATCTCTAAGCCAGTAACAGTTCAGTTTTCATTGCATTGCATTTGCTAGGCCCAGACCCTGCACATCTCTCTCATTTTCCTTGGTTTGAGTAGATATTTTTTGTTTTATTTTGACAACAGGGATATAAAGTATTTATGAGTTTACAAGCTAGCAGGGATATGGTTTACAGCTTATACCTATGGAAAGTACAGCAAAAAGCTTTTTTGGTCAAAAGTGGTTTGTGACTAGCAATACCTCTGATCAGAATTTGTGCAGCGTGTAATTGTAATCATAAAAGCTCTGTATTACTGGAATTCAAACCTTGCAGAGACTAGAACAGGACTGTAGGGGAGAAAACTGTTTGCTTTAAGGACTGATTGGTTTGAATGTTGTGCAAAAATTTAAACTCTCACTTCATCGGGGTGGGAGGTCGTTCTGAAAACCACACAGCCATGTTTCATATGAACTTTGAAGGCGTGGAGGGGCTGTTTTGCCCCACGACCGCAGCAGGGCCTTGTGCTCTCTGCCGAGTGGCAGCAGTGGGAGCACACGGCAGCCAGGCTGAGAGCTGCTGACTGACAGCAGCATTTATTAAAATGTCATCTCCTAATTTTCACGCCGGATATCTGTTGTCGTGCAGATTGCCCCAATATCTCACGCCACTGGGAAGAGCCAGAGGACAATCCAACCCGCCCTGGGGAGCAGGAGGGACGCGGGGGCGGGGGGAGGGAG
>VYZQ01054422.1:1492-15039 GCA_013400655.1 Mystacornis crossleyi | reverse complement strand
TTTTTTTTTTTTTTTTTTTCTGTTTTCTTTCCCTTCATGTGGTTGGATTTGGTGGATCCGGAGCCAAAGCTGATTTTTTTCCTCGGTGGGGTGTGCGTGTGGCGTGCGGGGGTTTTCTCGCTGCGTTTTTTATCTTCTGCTGCTTTTTTAAATCTTGGTTTTGAACCTGAGCCGGGAAAAATGGGAAACGGTGCTTCCGTCAGAAGGGGAATCTCTCCATCACTGTTGTTGGGACGTGTGCCTGTGGTGCTAGTGTTTTAGAGAAATAGCCTGACAGCTTTCGGAGTGGAAGGTAAGGGTGCCCGGGGCATTTCCATTTCCCATTTCCAGGGATTACGACTGGAGAGCTTTTAGCTTGGGATTCCGGGGAGGAGGCGGCGGAGGAGGGGGACAGGCTGTTGCTGAAGGATAGAGAGAGAGACAGCACATACGAAATGATCTCCGCATTTACTTCAGCGCTGCAGTTTAAAAGTTAGAGAAGTCCGTCTTGCGACAGGTCTGCTTCCCTGAGAGTAATTCCCATCGAGACCGAGAAAACCTGAGGTTTGTGCACGATTGGGGTAATTTGTATGGGGGGTGGGGGGGAATTGTTAGGTTAATGGGAAGTTAAAATAAGAGAAGTCAGTGGGTCTTCTGTTGGGGGAAAAAAAAATAAATGGAGTGATGGCGCCGTCTATGTTCGGCTAAACTACAGTGTCACCTAGAAAATCAGTTCGGGGAATATCCAAACTAAATGCCCATTTCTTTACAGCAGAAGAGGATTCTCCCCCTTCCCAAATGGGCAACCTTAAGCCTCTGTGGCCATTCTTTAACTCCCTCCTTCATGGAAAAGAAAGATCTTTTTAATCTGAGTGTCTTGATCCTTTCAGCGAGCAGGTTCACTCTACATCTAGCAATGCTGCAAACTAACTGAATGCTGCCGGCACACTCAGTTCGTGTGTGTGTGCATGTGTGCGTGTGTAATGCACATAGGGAGAGAGGGATTAAGACAGTGCTCTGTTTCAGTAGCCTTGCATGAACAAATGCACAACTTAAATGAGGGCTATTTGATTACATTTCTCCATAGAAAACAGCCTGGCACTGCAGAGGTCTTTATTTTTCTAGTGCAGTTATTACATAGGATGGAAAGAGTCAGAGGCTTTTTTTCCTTTTCAAACAGAAAAGCAAATAAGCTGCCTTTCTACTTTCCAGATTATAAAATTAATCCTTTTTCATGGGTGGAATTCTTAATTTAGACACTTATTGTCACATTGGCTTTCAACGCCTACACCATCCTGAATAACACTGCGCAGAACTGCATTGCCTGCAAAGTGCTTCAGCAAAGGGGAAATTGTTTCCAGAATTCCCAATAAGTTTCTCTTTTTTAAAACCTTAAATGCTGTACCAGCCCTGTGTGGAGAAGGAGAACCATGTTATTCATTGAGACGGATGTTCAGAAAGGAGAAAATCTGACCATGTGGATAGACCCAGCAGCAGCTCTGCTTTTTTTTTTTTTTTTTTT
Source organism: Mystacornis crossleyi (assembly GCA_013400655.1). Taxonomy (NCBI): domain Eukaryota; kingdom Metazoa; phylum Chordata; class Aves; order Passeriformes; family Timaliidae; genus Mystacornis; species Mystacornis crossleyi. The sequence goes on along the minus strand of VYZQ01054422.1, from coordinate 13,538 downwards.
TAACCTCTGCTATAAAGAGGGTTAGAGTTGGTGCTGCTTTTTGCCCATTTCAGGATTCAGAGTTTGCATTATAATCTAGGAGATACGAAAATCTCTTCAAGGGAGCTTAATCCAGTGACTTGCTGTGTGTTACGCAATGGGAAACAGAAGATGCCTTGCTGTTTGGTGAGGAGATGAAAAGCTGGGCAAAGACACACATCAAAACTCAGTAACGGTGCCTGTGTGTATGTCTGCCTCTGCTTACAGAGCAACAGTGGAAGAGACTGCAATCTAGAGAGTTTTGAAATTAGGTTGGTATCACTTCTTTCTGCTTGCATTTAAGAGCAGAAGGTGAAAAGCTACTCATTTGTAAGAGATAAGCAACTTTTCAAAGGTTAATGCTGAAAACCTTCAATCTGAAATTTTTGGATATCATTACAGAGGTAAATATAACTCAGGTTTGCTGTATTAACGTAGGCCACTGTTAAAAGAACAGAGAAAGTGGAGACAGTGAGGGTTGGCAGGTGCAGTAAAACAGCTTTATTTGGAGATACTAGCAGAGGAAATGTATTATTTTCTTTCACTGTTCAAGTGCACGGCTGCAAAACACAGGAGCTAATCAGACAGTACAAGATATTCGTAATAAGAGGGCAAGTGCAGTCCAATAGGTGCAGAGATCCTGCTGTAGTACAGCCAGTTATATAGAGCTACTGATTGTAATACTAATACTGTGATCCATTTTATATATCCTTAGAGGCTGAAGCACACTGAAATTATTACCTTAAAAACCTGGCATTTAGTGGTTGTGTCAGACCAGCAGTAGTTTCATACATCTTTGTTGCTTTCTTTAATAGTGTCAAAATTTTATTAATACATTAATCTCAGTATTTGCTGCATTTTTAGAGACCACTGTATACCAGGCGGCCAGGGTGAATACATGTAGGCATATGGGAGATAATGTTCCATCTGTAACAAATAGTAATTGGTGCATTTTTAAATTACAGCTATAATAATTCAGTTACTTCTCAGACTTAAGAGAAAAATAATATATAACAACAAATTCTACCAGCTTTCTTGTTCTATTCTGATGAAATTCTGCATGTGCATATTGTATATGCACATACCTAACTACAGCAGATTACTTATTTACTTTTTGAATAAATAAATAAATAAATTTCTCTTCTCTTCATCTGTCAGGTAAGGCATCTAGGTTTTTACTTCAGTTGAGCAGTCTAGTCCACGCCATGATGAATAAATCCTAGAGAGGAGAGGACATTCTTATTAATAATCTAATAGATGTTGAGTTTTAATTTGTCTGTGGAGGACGTGTCTGTGGTGATGGCCACGTGATGGCGCTGTGCACACAGCGGCAACCCCGGCCCTTGCGTTATAAAATAAAAATTACCTGCCCTTCTTTCTGAAAGGGGCTCTAACTGCAAGCTTGAAAACAGCTGGCTCGAATATTGGAAGGAGTTTGGTTTTCTATGCGTGAAGAATTCTACTTGCATTTTTATTTCATTTCATCTCCTGCAGGCCAAATGACATAGGATGAAGGCTGTTCGTAATTTGCTGATTTATATATTTTCCACCTATCTACTGGTTATGTTTGGATTTAATGCTGCCCAAGACTTCTGGTGTTCCACGTTGGTGAAGGGGGTCATTTATGGATCGTATTCTGTAAGTGAAATGTTTCCTAAAAACTTCACAAACTGCACTTGGACGCTGGAAAATCCAGATCCAACCAAATATAGTATTTACCTGAAATTTTCCAAAAAGGACTTCAGCTGCTCCAACTTTTCCCTCTTGGCTTATCAGTTTGATCATTTTTCTCATGAAAAAATAAAGGATCTTTTAAAAAATAACCATTCTATAATGCAGCTCTGCAATTCCAAGAATGCTTTTGTATTTCTGCAGTATGATAAGAATTTTATTCAGATACGTCGTGTCTATCCTATCAACTTCCCAGGATTACACAAAAAAGAAGAAGACCAAAAATCCTTCTTTGAATTTTTGGTGTTAAACAAGGTGAGCCCCAGCCAGTTTGGGTGCCATGTGTTATGCACTTGGTTGGAGAGCTGCTTGAAATCCGAAAATGGGAGAACCGAGTCCTGTGGGATCATGTATACAAAATGCACCTGCCCTCAGCATTTGGGAGAATGGGGAATAGACGACCAGTCCCTGGTGTTGCTCAATAACGTGGTGCTGCCCCTCAACGAGCAGACGGAAGGCTGCCTGACCCAGGAGCTGCAAACCACCCAGGTCTGCAATCTCACCAGAGAAGCCAAGCGGCCGCCAAAAGAAGGTAGGTGCTTCTTGGAGGGGGGGCTGAATGCCATGCCAGTGTGTAAGTCCTGCTGCCAGCTCTCCTTAATACTTAGATTCGTTTGAGTNCTTCATGTCCCTGCTGGAAAAAGGGAGGGGGGTGTTGTGGAAGGGTGGGAGGGCAGGGGTCCAGCAGTTAGCATGGCAGCCCTCCACCTAGGTCCTCTGCTACATACCTCCTGTTTTAGCCTGACATTTTGGGGAGGTTGGGGTGGCGGGGGGGGCGATTTTTAGAAGGACTTTGATGGGTTGTGAGGCAGGGAAAGCATGGGTTGAACATAGATGGGGGCTCTGGATGCAGCCTCTTGGCGAGGGGGTCCTTCAGAGCTGCCATGCGGGAATAGGGGGAGGGGGAGGATAAATCATCGAGCCTGGGGTATTGCATTTTAATGCAGGAAATGTTCCCTCTCTTCTTGTTTTTTGCATAGCCAACAAAGCTCTCAGTCTGTGGCGAGGCAGTGCCAAGCTCCCAGCCCCCTAATAGAAGTTGCTTTGTGGAGGAATGTAACATTGACACGTTGTTAGGAGAGGATTTTCTTTAAGGGCAGCCAAGCCCCAGTGCTGTGGGAGAAGAAAAGCTGAACTTGCTCCAGCTGCCGCGGTGCCAGCGGCCAAGGGCAGGGCCGGGGGAGGGGAAGGCTGGCGAGTGGGACACTTTGAGTGTCCTGAGGCTCTGCGGCTCTCCCGCCACCCAGCAGCCCGGATCAGAGCGGTTCTAAGGGACGGGGGAGGCTCGGCTGCCGTAAAAATCTCCTAGAGAAACTCGTTCAGTGGCAGGGATGGTATTTAACATCGTTTAGAGCTAATTGGTGCCCAGGGAGGCGGCGGCGGCCCCGGCCGCAGCAGGCGGAGCCGGGCGGCAGCCCCGGGCGCTGCGCGGGTGCGCGGGGCTCGCACCGCCCGTCCGCGGCCGCAGCGCTGGGTGGGAGGCGCCGCTTGCGCCCCTTCAGCCCCCGCCGTGTGAGTCATCAGGGGGAGCCACGGCCCCAGCTGTAAAACGCGAACACCGCAGACCGGAACGCGCGCAGGAAGCGCAGTCGGAGTGCGCGGGTCCAGCGGGATCCTGCGGAGGGGTGGGCGGCGCATCCCCCCCCGGCCCCAGCGCCGCGGGAGGCACGGCCAGCGGGGCCGAGAGGCGCCTCCATCCCTCGCCCCTGCCTCTGGTTCCCGTCCTAAGGCACCGGCTCCCTCGTGGGGCTGGGGGCGAGGGAGCGCCAGCACAGGGGATGCGCGGGCCCTCACATCTTGCCCCAAAATACACTAAATTCCAAGGATGCGTGTATGCAGGTTAAAGCATCTGTTTCAGAAATGTACTTAGTTGGAAGGCCAGAGGAAGCTTAGGGCAAGCATTTCTTTCGATTTTTTCTTCTCTATAATTTTGAAACATGTTTCCGGCTTATTTTGCTTCCTATTTCAGATTCATTTTAATTCTTGCCCCTACTTACAGGTTTTCCTGCATATTAGCTTGAGAGCATTGTTAGAGAGGGTGGAAATTTCATTTGATAGGTCGAAGGTTTGATTTACTTGTTTTTCACTCTATTTAGTGGGGGCAATTTTGTATTGATGGGAATTTTTACAGTATTAGAATTATTTCAATATTTAATTGCTTTAATGCACTTTGAAATTGTTCATCAGATTTTTAGTCAAAGTTATAATCAGTCTTCAAATTAAGCCTCACAGAACTTCTCAGTTAGCAGTAAGCTTTTTGTCTTCCACTCAGTGTCTAAAGCATTTTTTCCCTTTCCTCAGAAGGCTAAAATCTACGAGAGAGGTGTGTTGAATCTGTTTTCTGGAGATACAGTTGCACTCATTAAGCACATCACTCAGGTGTATCTGTATGTAAAAAACTGATTTGTGGTTCAGATCAAGGCCTTATTGAGGGATCAAAATGTAGAATATTCTTGCTACAAACATGATGCAATTCATCACTTCTGTCAGCAAACATTAAGGCAAGAAATAAAAATGTTGTTTTCACAGACAATCTAATTCAAGTTAGATTGGCACAGGTAGCATAAATAAGGTAGACCAGTAACTAAGAAATGGTTGTTCGGGTTCATAGTGGCAACTGAAAGTATAGTTTTGCTAGTGTAAGTTGAGTTTTAAGAGGGATAGAGTTTACTGTTGAGAGAGCGCTCTAGATTTGGTAAGACTGTGTTTTATGAATTTGTGTATTATTTTGAGGTTCTGTACTGACATTGCCCAGAAATGACTTTTGGAAAGGAATTGCAAAGACCTGACAGCTTTCTAAGTATTATGCAAACCTTCCCATCCATCAGATTTGCTTTCATCAAGCTTGACTGTATGAAGTGCAAAATCTTTTCCCAAAACTATTTCCAGTCACGTTTTAAAACCCTTATGTAAATAGAGAGCATTTAGATTAAAGCCAACTGTTTCTATTTTGAACCTCTATTTTGAAGATTTTTAAAATTTTGAATATGATAAATGGCTTAGGAAAATGGATGAAGGTCGGTATCTTTCCTTTTTAAAAAGTGTTGCATTTTACAAAAGATGTGACAAGTATACAATGGATCATTGTGTTTCTAAATGTGCTGAAGTGTTGAACAATAAAAGGAACTAGGTCAAAAAAAAAGAAGCTGTAACTATTTCTTTTTAATGAAATGGTTTGAAAATATGTGGTTTATTCAGCATTTTTTCTGTAGGCAGATCATCTTTGGTGTCATTGATTAAAGCAATATGGAAAATCGCTACTGTTTCACTTAGACCCAGTTTCCTTGTATCTACATCATTTTCTGTGGCCTTACATTTGAGATGCTTAGCCTGGATCAAAACATTGGCAAATTCATCCCCATGAATACTCTGGAAGGGTCCTAAATTTAAGGGCTATGGGAAATTCATCCTCTAGATCTTCAGTGCTGTGACTGAAGTATGTCATGAAGTTTCTGTCAATAAAACAGGGCTCAGTTCCAAATCTAGTAGACATGTAAAGACTTTGTATGTAGTTAGTCCAAGAGAGAATCCAAAAATGTTTTTTCTTATTGTGGCCATTGCAAAACCATAATATTATTGTGGGGCTTTATAATAGTTATTTAGACAGAAACTATAGAGAGTTTCCCCATGTGTTTACTGCCAAATCTGACAAGGTTCCTCCTAAAAAAATGGAAATAATTCTTTGTCCTGTAACTTCTATTCAACAGAAGAAGAGAAGGGATGTTTACATTAATTAAATCTAAGCATTTGGAGTTTCAGGCTTATCTTGTATCTCTTGTTCAGATAATCTAAAATAATCTTAGTAGGGATATTTTATTATGCCAGAAATGTAGCATTGGTCAACTTCGTAAGAAATTCTAAGAGCTCACTGTGAACCAGCATCTCAGTATTCAGCAACCAATTTGTTTATTTTTTTCCAGATTTCAAATCTGAAAACAACACAAACATCTTGAGATCTACAGTAATAGATGTCTTTAAAATAATAATTTATGCCACACTATTGAATAATAGTAAGATGTAGGATGCAGACAATTTTGTAGAACTTTCCTGACATGTATGCATTTATTTAAATGCCGTTCCATAAATGTCCACTTCCTGTTGCACATATTTGAGATTAATTCCTAACATTCATCACATACCCAAAGGTCACTAGCTTGGTGAATAGGCTGGACATCCCTAGTCAGAAAGTCATAGTCAGTAATACCATGTCATATCATGGCTCCATCAAAGGATTGAAACTGTTAAATCAGCGAAGGATTTGTCTGGTAAGATCAAAAATTACAAAATGGAGCCTAACAACCACATACTTCTACAGGAATATTTAATATTTAGTGTGCAACAACTATTTGAGGCTAAAGTAAAATTTAGGAAATCAAAAATGAATAAAACAGTTGTCCAAAATATTGAATGAGTACAGTAACATACTTGGAAGAGGCTTAATAATTTCTATAGCCTTCTGCTTGCAGTGGTCCTTTTATTCATGAGTTCAAAGGGACAAAGGAGGATGAGCACTAAAGGAAAAACACACTTTTAAATTTTGTGTGAAGAGTATTTTTCATTATGTTTTTTTCATTATGTTTTACAAAATATTGTTTAAAAACTTTAAACTGATATACTGAAATAAGTGGTTACAATGCAGGTTATGAGCAGTTTTAAGCAGTTTTGTTACTACACTATAATGAGCAGTTTGATCTCAATGAAAATCTAGACTGTAAAAAAACCCAATTTCATGTTAAATAATGTTTTTTACATAAATACTTTTCCTGCTAAAATGCTCATGATGCCAAAAACATCATAGAAACATTCACAGAATCAGTTAAAGAGATGGTGAGTCTGGTTCCCAGTGGAAGAAAATATTTTAAAATCTGCTATGGATTCCCATGTGCTACATAATATGCCCTATTTTGACTTATTTTGCTAGAAGAAGATGATCACCTTAAAAATGTATACTTTTAGTACATATTTGAGTCATTCTGAACCACTCATAATAGGGTGCTTTATCACAGTCATGTGAGTTTGATTTCAAGTTCTTTTTTTGAAGTGGTACGCTGTAGAAAAAGCATTAATGATCAGCACCTCCTTTAATCAATAAGCCTTTCTTTTGTTTTAAATTGTTATATGTGATTGTCACTAATGACTGTACTTTAGTTTGTGCTGTATTGATTATTTCCACCTGATTTACTTCTGTAAACTATTAAAATTCTTGTTTTGACATAAAGTTTAGAAGTTTGTGTGCAAGAGTAATCACCACTTCATGTATGTGTATGGAATCCAGTGGGATTTGGATCAATCCATAAGTGAATTGTCTGATGCTTTGAAAAAGGAAAATACCCAGACCATTTCCTTCACGATACAAAAAAGCCTATATAAATGGCTTTACTTCCAGCTATTTAAACACTTTTTTAGTAAATGTATTTCTCAATGTACTTCTCTCTCTCTCTGTGGTAATTCCTTTGGTATCACAGATTCTATCAGTGGTTTTTTCAGCACTTCTCACACACTAATGAGATGGCATATTTATTTTTTGGGAAAAGTCAGCCTTTTTTCAGTCTAATACTTGCCTTCGCAGGGATCACAGGTGTCCTGTATAGGATTTGAATACCAGTTTTCTCATCAGCTCATTGCCTGTTTAAAACATTCCTGGCTTCAGTTGGATAGTATATTATAACCCAAAATAGGATTTTAGTTTCCCAACCCGTCCTTTTTTGGTTGAATTAAACCTCTATTTGTGTGCATTATTGCACTGAGACATTGGAAGACCTTCTCTCAACTGGGCATAAGTGCTGCTAGAAACCACTCTAAGAAGCACAGGATATAAATAGAAAATAGTGATAAAGAATGGGCAAGGTATAGAAACAAATTAGGTGTTCAGAATGAAGTCAAAGCAAGTATCCAAACTAGGAACAGAATTCAAACTCTCCTGCGGCTGCCTCCAGTGAACTAGTGCTTGATAGTACTGAGTACTGTACCATCCGATTTTTCAGACCAGTCATGCCTTCTTTGTTGGCCTTTCTCGTACCAGTAAGCTGTGCTTTTTGTCTTCAAATTCTTCCATTACCCTTTGTCTGGGTGGAAAACGTCCACAGTATGTTTACTGTATTTTAGACCTTGCCTTCTGATTTTCTTTGTGCTTTTGGCAAATGTGGAAGTGTTCCAGCATAGAATAGCCATTAGCAGGAGTTGATGTAGATTCTGCTTACATAGTGGGATTTCAGTTATTAAGTCTTTGTGACATTACATGGAATTATATTGTGACATAACGCAGGTACTGCATTTTTTATTATTATGCAGTGGTTTATACCTACATATTTCTATTTTATGCGTTTATATAATAGAGTGATTATATGATGGTTTACATTCAATCTGTTATCCTGTGCCCTTTTTAAAGCAATTTATCCTCTTCTGTTCAAATCTATCCATATTGCTGTTTTGTTTAGTTTTCTACTTGCAAAAGCATGGAAAAATCTGCTTTGTGTGTGGGTATACACAGGGGAATTTTCAGAGGAGACTTTCTTTTTGTCTTCTTAGGGAATTAATTTTATGAAGTTTATTCAGTTGTGTTTTATCAAAGGATTCCAACTCAAAGTTGTTGTAGCTCTCAAATTGGAGTTTAGTTGTTCATTTATAAATATGCAGTAATTGTAATAAAACAAAGGTCAGTGCAGAATTCCATTGAGCATTATTTGCATTCACTGTTAACAAGAAATATGAAATGCTCTTTAGGACAGAGAAAGTTGTACATGATATAAAATACAAATTTACAAATTATGCATCACTGATTTTATTTATTATGCACCACTCTGAATATTTCAGAGTTTGAGCCCTTTCTGATGTTAGTTTAATCTCAAGAGGAAGACAGTCAAATCTTTCAATGTCATTCTCAGTTTTGTTAATCTTTTAGTGAAGTTATAAATAAAGCTTTTGTCAAATTACTGACACAGTTTTCTGATGGAGTAGCCACCATCGGAAGTAATAAAAACAATCAATATTAACAGGGTGTAAGATCCATGTTGTTGCTTTGCTCTGCAAAGGCCAAATTATTGTCCTTACTCAAGACAAATGCACCATTCTATGAATATAATTTGGTCTAAATGCAGATTAGATCAAATCCCACGAAAGAGGTATGAAGCAGTAATAACATGTTTGTACTACCAAAACCAAATTATTTGATAATTTTTATTTATCAATTCTTTTTTTTTTCCTGTAGTTTTACTTTTGAAACCATCCTTGACCTTTGGTGTAGTGAAGTAGATATACTTTAAAGAAAACTCAGTTATGTAACTTCTTGTGGATTTCTTTCAGTTTTAGCTGATTAGTCTGTCTTTGTGTGCTTTATTTCAGTTTCTTTTTCATTATCGGGGGGGTGGGGGGAAAGGCATATGATGCACTCAAATTAGTATTTCTTTGATGGTGCTGAAAATGTGTGCAGCTGAAATTTGGAAGCAAGCTATTTTCAGTAATTAGGTTCAAATTTTATTTATATCTCCTAGAAATGGCAGAAACCACAACAAAAATACAAAATTTGAATTGCATCCATTTTTTGGTAGCTCAATAGAGAATTGGTGACAATGGGGAGAACATGTCACCCACTTTGGGGCAATTTTCACTAATTTTCTGTCTTTAATTCTCCAGAAGATGTAAAACATTTTGGGAGCTGACTGGTACCTGTTGTTTTTCGTGTACTGCTAGCTCATTCATCAGTTATGCAGGCATACACCTTATGTTAAGCAGGAATTTGTTAACCATTGTCACCGAGGTACGCTATAACAAGTTGCTTGTGAGAATCTGAGGCTCCGTTGTGGCTTCGCTCCTTTCCTTTTGCTGAGTTATGTCAGTACACCAGCCCAGAAGAAAACTCTTCACCTTAGGTTTTTCAGTTTTATGATCTTGATGTTGCGTTACCGTGCTGTAATGGCCCAGACAAGCCTCCACGGAATGAAAAGGTGGCACAAGAAAGAGCTGGGGAGAAACAGGGATGATGGTTCAGCCCAGTTTGGATTTGCTTAGGAAAAGAGGTCTATCAGAGAGTGGTCTATACACTTTACCGTTGCCTGCTCTTTTGGACATGTTAGCAGCCAATTATATAATACTGTGTTTCTAGGCAGTTGCACTGTGTTTGATCACAGTATTACTGGCAGATCTTTCAAAATAGAGTCCAAGATACATGTTTATCCAGGGCTTCCCACTGACCATTAAAGAGTGGTGCAGATCGCTGTGAGAGTGTGCATAGAGTGCTTGGGGATAAGTCGGCAAAGCTTTTGTAGCTCGTTCCAGTAGTGCTGTTAGAAAGGGTTTAAATTGCAGATTAGAAAATCAGAAAATCTAATTCATGCTGTTTATTGGTTATGAGAAATATTATTGCCCATGCTTCCTGCAAGAATACTTTTTCCTGAAAGGCCTTTGGAAAATCTTAAGTCTGAGTATTTCATGTGAAATATTTCTTTGAATCCTAAATGGTTCACTTTTTTTTTTTTTAATAGTGTTTGCTTCTCTATCCTATTCTTTTCATTCCGTTCTGTACTGTACACATAGAAGATTTTAATTATCTGCAAAGCTGGGCACTTCAGCTTGAACCATAACAAGTTGTGCTTTTATCCTTGGAAGTGTTTTGTTTGTTCTGTGGCATTGGCCAATATCTGCAGTAACTGGCAAACATGCAGATGCTCCGTACTGATGTGTTTGAAGGTTGATAGATGTGCTTCACACTGACAAAGGAGAAGAGGGAAAATGTTCAGCACTGCAAGTGTAATGTGAGTACACAGCCTTGTCCAGCTGGTCTGTCTGCATCAAATGTCTAGGAATTCACTAATAATACAGAGAGTATCATAAAGTTTCACTCTCCTTGGAAGGGAGGAAGGTGCTAAGGCTGGGATATTAGCCAATCCCAGCAACTGATGAAGTTGTGAGAGTTATGTATGGGACCATAGGACTTCAGTGGATTATGCTATTATTTAGGTTCATAAATGCAATAGATATTGGTTATACCTCTTGAAGCAGAATTTTACTCAGAAAAGTTTGATGGTTATTGTCCTGGGAGAATTTAATGTACCTAAAAATATTTGGAGCCTGCTCTGGAAGCAGTGTTTTCCTGTCTCTTAAGTGAATGTTCAAATTATTATGTATTCACTGAATTTTAAATATTTTCATGAAAATTGGAGTAGCTTCATAACTGGGGAAAATCAACACTACTCCTATTCCTTGACCAGACAGAACCTTGAGAAGCAGAACCACTGAGTCCAGATTGCTCCAAGTGCTGCAACTGTTTACAGGACATTCATGTCCGGGTTGGCAGTTTATACACAGAAGATTGTAAAAGGAGGGTGTCCCTTTAAAAGGAGGATGCTATCTCTGGTTGTGTCCTGTGCAAAGCTTGGTCAAGCTGGTATGATCCAAGACTACTTTTTGGATTCACTCTGCTCAGGAGTTTGCTTCTCCCTGCAGTGAGGCAACACCCAGACCCTTGTGTGCACCTTGGTCATGTTGACTGAAGACTCTCAAACACCAGCAGGTGTGCGCTGCCCGGGGATGAACATTTTGGGTGTCCCCATTTTGAACGTGGGGAGAAAGTGATGAAGAGGCATGTAAACTTATTTGATTTCTTTGTAAGTGCTTTTTGATGCTTCTGTGCATCAGTTCCTTTCCCTGCAGTGTTATTAGAATAGCACTGCCTTACCTTCTTCTAATATTTTAAGTACATAGAAGTTTTGCTTGGAAATCAGTATCACACAGCTACTTAGCACATGTAGATTATGCCATTACTGCTACACCTGAAAGTCTTTTTTTCCCCTCATAGTTCTGACGAAAATCAAATCCATGTTCTCCCTGAGTATTTTCTGGTAGTCGAAGTGAAAGTGTGAGTTTACTGGTTGCTTTGAAGATGAAATAGATGAAGAGAATGAAGGACTCTGACATTTATCTACTATTTCATGTTTTTAAGCTTCTGGATAATAATATATTTTTGTCCGTGTGAAGTCTGAATTGTTGCAAAAAATAGGTTTTAGTCTGGTAACATTATATGTACAGTAACTGTACAATAACTGAATTTCTAGAATAAATAAGACATGACAGGGTATCCATGCATGCCAGGATGTAGCATCTAAATATTTTTAAGACATGAATAAATTCCTGCTTTTGTGTTCACTTGTACATAAATAAACTCATTGAATCAACATCATTTTTCATGTAAACGGGATTTAATTAAAAGCAGGTTTGCTGGTAAATGCCCTCAGTTGAAGATGTGGGTTCCTGAAATACATCTAATCAATATTAGAACAGGAAACTATTATTTTATTATTAA